>WBNM01037042.1:399-13889 GCA_013399055.1 Ramphastos sulfuratus
GGGGGGGGGCGGGGGGGGGGGGGGGGGGGGGGGGGGGGGGGGGGGGAGCTCTTCTCAGTGCTGGCCAGTGATGGGACAAGGGAAAATGGGTACAAACTAGAACACAGAAGGTTTCACTTGATCTTAAGAAGAAACTTCTCTGAGGTGTGACACAGGCTGTGGAATCTCTTTCTCTGGAGACCTTCAAAACCCACCTGGGTGTGTTTGTGTGCAACCCGATCTAGGTGAACCTGCTTTAGCAGGGGGGACTGGACTAGATGATCTTCAGAGCTCCCTTCTAATTCCTGTTCCTGTGCTCCATCACCTTCAGAGAAGTTTCTTCTTTCTTCAAAAGGAATGGGCAAAATATCCCAATGCCTCTTCTAGTGTTTCAGTGGAATGTTAGAAGAAAATAACTTCATTTTAGCTAAATGTAATGGGAGAAAAATAGAGAAAGAAAATGGTGACTTTAAGGTAAGGGAGCACAGCAGCCAGCAAACTGACTTTAGAACCTTGTAAAGTCAGACTTCTCCCCAGCACAAAGTAATCCCACTGCCTTAGACCCCTTTACTTAAAACTGGAGGGAAAAAAAAAAAAAAAAAAAAAAAAAAAGAGAGAGAAAAAATTAAAAAAAGAAAAATAAAAAGGACAAGGAAAAGCCTTTTAGGTCAGCTAACCCATCCCTTGCTGATCCAGGCATGCAGCTGACAGTATTTTCACATCCATGCATGCTTTGTCCAGGCTACTTTAACTCCATCACCAGGGCATCCATCCTCTCTCAGGAGAGATCATTCCATTTACTTGTTCTGAGTTGACTGTATGGATGGTTTTTTAAAAAGTTTTATTTTTATTTTCATTGACAAATCAAGCAATAAAGATTAGATTGCCAGGCCCAAACTCCTCCTCAGCACAGGTTGGTTTGTGGGTTGGATTTTTTTTCTGAGAATGAGAAAAAGCTTTCAAAGTAGAGAGTATCACCTCCCCCTTGCTGCTTACCAGCACAAAACCCTGACTGCAGGAGGATCTCATTCATCCACTGAAGTGTAATCCCTTGAGAGCTCAGAAATACTCCATAACCTGGAAACACTCTTTGTTTTGAAGGATAGGAAGTAATGGACTCTTTCCACAGCAGGTAAAATGCAGAGTTTTGTCTTGAATTAGTGTCAGCTTTTGCTAGGACATGGAGGTTTCTGTGTATTCCTGCACCAGATGTATCCTGATCCAGCCTGTGTTCTCTGTTGCCTTAGCTCTATCACCCAGCAGAGTCTGTCTGTCTGTCTGTCTGGGCATCCTCTTTCCAGTGTCACAGAAATAAAAATAAAATCACAGAATGTCAGGGGCTGGAAGGGAACTCCAAAGCTCATCCAGTCCAATCCCCCTGCTAGAGCAGGATCACACAGGAATGCATCCAGGTGGATTTTGAATATCTCCAGAGAGGGAGACTCCCTCTCTGGACAGCCTCTTCCAGTGTTCTGTCACCCTCACAGGGAAAATTTCCTCCTCATGTTTACATGAAACTTCCTATGCCTCAGCTTCCACCCATTGCCCCTTGTCCTGCTATCAGGCATCACCCAGCAGAGCCTGGCTCCAGCCTCCTGGCACTCACCTGCACATCTTTATAACCATTGCTGAAGTCACCTCTCAGTCTCCTCTTCTCCAAGCAGCACAGCCCCAGCTCCCTCAGGCTCTTCTCATAACAGAGCTGTTCCATTCCCTTCAGCATCTTTGTGGCTCAGTGCTGGACTCTCTCAAGCTGTTCTATGTCCTTCTTGAACTGAGCGGGGTGGGGGGCAGAACTGGACACAATACTCCAGATGTGGCCTCACCAGGGCAGAGCAGAGGGACAGGAGAATCTCTCTCGACCTACTAGCCACAGCCCTTCTAATCCACCCCATTCACTCTGCAGCCTGATTCTGATTTGCTTTACACCACTGCTCTGAGTCAGACAGCCTCTATCAGCAGGATGATTGATGCCAGCATGAAGCAAAGTTGGGTGAGACTGACCTCATGCACTTTGCATTTCAGAGAGGAATCAAATTTTGCTTCCCAACTTTCACCTTTGGTTACAGGCAAGCCATATCTAGCTTTGCAAAGGGAAACAGTTGGAGGAAGGCTAGATGGGGGGGGGGGTGGTGCAAAATGCAGTCAGATTGTGTTCTGCCTGTGAATTTTCAGGCTGCTGTGCTAGGCATCCAGCTTTTTGTACTAATAGGAGTGCTAATATGATGTATTAAATGTCACACCAGCATCGCTGGGTATGCATATCTCTCCTGTTGTACTGCCTGTTTATGCTTATTCAGCTCTTTGAATAATTTAACACATTTCATACTCCAAATTACCCACAACAGTTTGACGGGGCTGCTGGCAGTTTACTTGAAACACTCAGTGTTAGGTCAAAGTAGGGCCCAAGCAACTGCTAAATAGAAGGACATTTCATACTTAGCAAAGCATAATTAGATGTATTCCTGCCCAGTTTTCCTTTAACATAGGTAAATCTGTGCCAATCCCAGTGGTGCCACAGAAGTAAAGGCCTGTACTAGACAGGGCTATGTATAGCCTGCTGCCAGCAATGAGCTGGGTTGAAGGAAAGGAATGGTGGAGGCCAGCAATTGTTGAGGCCAGCTAAAACTGGGCAAGGTGACACAGCTGTGTCAGTGTGTTGTTCGTGCAGTTGAAGAGCAGAGGCACTGATTACCTTGGTGCAGTTAGGCTGGAATTAGGGATTTGTGCAGCTTCACTGACAGCAGTGCAATGTTCGTCATGCAGTTAGCTGAGACTTGTCTTGGAACAGCTGCCTGCAAGATGAAGGATGAACCTGGAAGCTAAAGGTCCTTAAATTGCCAGCTGACTTGGAGAGGGAAAGAAAATCTTTATGCTGTTTTCTCTGTTCCAGAGGGAATGGTCACATTTTCGGGCAGCAACTTTTAACACCACCACGAGAAGGAAAGGCTCTGCCTGAACATCAAGCTGGCCACACATGCCAAATCCAAGCAACTACACTGGTGCTGCACCTACATCCCAACCTGACTGGAGATGGGATGCAGCTGGTGGATGTTTCAGTGAGAACATGGACCCAGCACACAGTGGTCTGCACTCATCCATGCCCTGCATTGCTGGAACCAGAGTCACAGGACGTGCCCAGGTCAGACTTACGCTGCAGATTCTCAAGCTTCACCTTTCTCTGTCATTAATCAGCTTTAGTCTTTGCTCCAAGAACATTTCTGCTGGGTGGGTGTAGAGGAGAAGTGGGAATGAAATAAATAGGGCATGGTCCTTGGCTGAACAGCTGGGTCTGGGCATCCTGCTCAGGATTAATGGAAGTAGTGACCCATAAAGTGCTGCTGTTCCTTGGATTAAATTAGGAAGGAGACACTGAGCTGAGAGAGACAGACAAAGTACCTGGTGCTTTGTTTATGTGCCTGCCTGGGATGGGGGATTGTTTAGTCACTAAGACTGTCCTCTCTTTGTCTTTTTTCTTTTTTCTTTCTTTCTTTCTTGTTTTTTTTTTTGTTTGTTTTTTTTTTTTTTTTTTTTTTTTTTTTTTTTTTTTTTGTTTTTTTTTTTTTTTTGTTTTTTTTTTTTTGTTGTTGTTTGTTTTTTTTTTGTAAGCAGGATGCAAAATGCTTTCACAGCAGTGCATATACACCCTAAACTTGGTGGGACAAGGCTGAGTGCTAGTCCACACTGGACCACTCACACTCGAGACACAGGTAACCCAGCAATAAATCAGTGGCCTTGACATAGTGCTGCTCAAAATAATTTTGGGGTGTACCTGGCAGGAGGTTTGGAATTGCTGACTGCTGGATGCATGAGGCTGCAAGCTCCTGGCGGTGCAGTGGACTGGGAGGACTGGTCTGCCCCGAGGGCCACTCAAGCCTCCATCAGCACCTCTCCACACTTTTGCTCAGGCAGAAACCAGAGAAGTGACAGGGCAGCAAAGAGCTGAGTGTTTTCAATTAAGATTTCAAACTCTCAGCCCTCACAGTGCATCGGGTAGGAGGAATCTCTCCCCAGTCCATCGGCTCGCTGAGGGCCTTGCAAAGTGATGATGCAGGGCACAGTCAGCGGAGATATTTGCAAAGTGACAGCAGGGCTCTGATTGAGTGAACCTCCCAGATCCAAAGCACCAGGCTGCTCAGGAGGATATGCTGAAAATCGGGGGTTTTTTCCTCTTTTTTTTCCTTTTTTTTTTTTTTTTTTTTTTTTTTTTTTCCCAGGGATTTGNTTTTTTTTTTTTTCCCAGGGATTTGCACATCCTTACAACAACTGAGGGTCTGTAATGAAATGTTTGCTTATCATCCATTTAACCTGCTTCGAAGCAGTCTGAGCCTGCATTGTAACCTTGGGTCAAAACTATTTTGGATAGCTGAAACTCATGATAAACACATGCTTTTGAAGGTTAGAAAGCCATCAATGGGAGACATCAGATTCACTACTTTATTATTAGGAGGGGAGAAAATCCAGGAGTGTTCAGAGCAGCAAGTTTTGTATAAAACATGAAAAGCAGATGGGGGGAGGTGGCAGAAGGAAGGAGGAATCTTTTTTGATACCAAACAACATTGCTTCTGCAGCAAATCCTTTCTCCTTGTAATTTAAGATTGTGCTTGAAATAAGGAGGCAGCTGCACCCGGGGAGGAGCAGAGGGCAGCCTGTCCTTTTGGGTGCTTGATTGGCTCTTTGCTGTATACCTGATAATTATGAGGGAGCTTGTAAGACTCCAGTTGTGCTACTCAAACGTGCACTGAGCAGCATTGTGTTTACAGCAGCACTGTTTGGTCTGAGAGCTCCAAAAGTGGGAAAGAAGATTGCCATAGAACACAAGTCTTTACTAATAGCAAGTTACAGCCTCACATACACTTCAATCTAACTGCACCTGCTAGGAAGTCTGTGCCTACCTTGGGGTTTTCAGCTGTATTAAGCAAGCCAGAATAAAGTGTTTCACTTAGAAAATATGCCTGCATTTCTCAGATCCACATAGAAATCCTGCTGCTCCCTCTGTGATGTGGGAGGACTCCCAAAGTGTAATCTTGAGTGCAGTCTGCTGGATGTGGCTTTTAACGATCTCGTCAGAGTCTGGGGCTGATGAGTGAGATGGGGAGAGAGGGTTCAAGTCTCTTCTCACATCAGCTCTGAGCTACAGCCAGCTGCTTGAGTATTGCATAGGGGAACCAGAAAAACTCCAACTACTCTCAAACACAAGTTTTGATGGATGTGTGCTGATGTCTGTATGCACACACAGACGATGCAAAAGTCAAAGTCTCATCCCTCAAAGTCACAACCTTGCACATTTAAGGCACCTGTCCGACCAGAAGAGTAGAGCTCAATGCTGTAGCTTTTCCCTTTGTCCTCAGTATCAGCCATATCATATCCAACTTAGCAAACATTGCACCCTTGCAGAACTTCTGCTTCAGCCTCACAATCCTGTGGTGCAAGTTTTTCTACTGTAGCTGCAGTTACAGGTGTGACCAACAAAGTGACAGTGAAGAGGGATTCCTCCCCTGGGAGAACGCCACGTTTCCTGTCTTCCCAGGACCTCCATGCTAAGTGGGCTCAGTTTCCAAGTAGAAGAAACTCTGTTTCTTTCTCTCTTCTCCCAATGGTCAGAGATGGCAAATTCACTCTGAGTTCTGTGCATTCAGCTTTGTTCTTTCTCCTTTTCTTGCTGTCACCAGTAATTAAAACCGAGCGCAAGAGCCGAACATGCTATTTTTTGAATAGATATTTGAAATTTAAAGTGGAAAAAAAAAAAAAAAAAAAAAAAGTTGTGAAACTTGTCAGATCAATGATTTGACACATATTATTTAGCTGGCTCTAAATATTCTGGAGTGAGAACTTACTTAACAACTTGTTAACAAAGCATAATTCGGAATAAAACCCAGCTCGCTCTCTTTGCTAGCTGCATTTGCAATATGGGGATGGGTTCTAATAGCTCTGTCTCTTAAATGCTGATCTGGTCCTTTCCCCTGAGGTGTCTCAGAGGTTTTGCCACTGTATTTTGTGCAGGGTGATGGAAACAAAACACAGAGGGGACGTCCACCAAAGCTTGGTGCTCAAGGTACTGCTGAACATCTTGATGTTGAGTAAGTTGCCTGAGTCACACATAGGGTATTGGTGTTGTGGGACACTCAAGCCACTTGGACAGTACTTTAAAAAATTCTTCTAGCAGAGCTCTTATTATTGAGCTGGCTCTAAATATTCTGGAGTGAGAACTTACTCAACAACTTGTTAATAAAGCATCATGCAGAATAAAACCCAGCTCGCTCTCTTTGCTAGCTGCATTTGCAATAGGGGGCTGGTCCTAGTAGCTCTGTTTCTTAAATCCTGATCTGGTCCTTTCCTCTGAGGTGTCTCAGAGGTATTGCCACTGTTTTGTGCAGGGTGATGGAAACAAAACACAGAGGGGATGTCCACCAAAGCTTGGTGCTCAAGGTACTGCTGAACACCTTGATGTTGAGTAAGTTGCCTGAGTCACACATAGGGTATTGGTGTTGTGGGACACTCAAGCCACTTGGACAGTACTTTAAAAAATTCTTCTAGCAGAGCTCTTATTATTGAGCTGGCTCTAAATATTCTGGAGTGAGAACTTACTCAACAACTTGTTAACAAAGCATAATGCAGAATAAAACCCAGCTCTCTCTCTTTGCTAGCTGCATTTGCAATAGGAGGCTGGTCCTAGTAGCTCTGTCTCTCAAATCCTGATCTGGTCCTTTCCTCTGAGGTGTCTCAGAGGTTTTGCCACTGTATTTTGCAGGATGATGGAAACAAAACACAGAGGGGACGTCCACCAAAGCTTGGTGCTCAAGGTACTGCTGAACACCTTGATGTGAGTAAGCTGCCTGAGTCACACATAGGGTATTGGTGTTGGGGCACTCAAGCCACTTGGTCAGCAGTTTAAAAAATTCTTCTAACTGAGCTCTTGAGAGTGAATGATCCATGAGGAGCAATTTTCTTGAGGAGGCAAAAAATAAGAATAAAAGGAATATATTTTCCAATGCCTGCTCTGCAGTCTGCTGTCTCTGGATGCCATAAGATGTCTCACTCTATCTTTGGGCTTCTCTTTAATGAAGAGATCAACAGGCCCATTTTCCCCTGAAGTGCATCCCTTACACCCTCACACCTGTAAACAATGGATTTTTCCACATGAAATGAAAGGGCAAGCATGTCCTGCTACCAGTTTTGACTCTGTAGAATGATGTAGCATAAAAATCTCTATTACTTTTGCAGTGATTTGTTAGTGGCTGTTGCTAGGTAATGCCTTTTCCACTAAGCATCAGTGAGCTAATGTGAGGGCTTCGAGAATGTTTCATTATACAATTAAGCCCTTGGTAGTGCTGACTTCTTTACAGAGGTCTCATATCTTTTCCATGTGAGTGGGAAAAAGAAAAAAAAAAAAAGTTGTTATGCACTACACATGAGGACACAAAAAGCACTGCTGAAGCCAATGTAGTTTCTTGGTAACGTTGCTGTGCTCTGCTTTCTTTTGTTGTTACACATAGCTATCAGCCACCTGTCACTGTGGTATCTAGCTAGACTGTTATGTCATTTAGATGGAACACATGACAACTACATGGAACATATGACCCATTGGATGTATCACTAGATCCCAAATAGCTCTCTGGATTCCATACTCCATTAAACAAATGTGGTCCCTTTGTTCTGACATCTGGACACTTAGTCTAACTGTGACCTTTTGCTTCCCAGGGACAGGAATGAGATACAGAGGAGCTGCTTCATGAGGATGTGACAGGATAAACAAAGTGAGAGCAGAGATTTTCTCCAAGATCTTCAGATGTGAGCCTCAAGGTACTCTTAATTTTGTTTAAAGGGGGAGACAAAGAAAGGGGTTGAGGATGTGTAAGTGAGATGTAAATGTCAAAAAGTCTACAAACAACAAAATATAATCAAAGAATCATAGAATTATAGAATCAGCCAGGTTGGAAGAGACCTCCAAGCTCATCCAGCCCAACCTAGCACCCAGCCCTAGCCAATCAACCAGACCATGGCACTAAGTGCCCCANCTGTAGCACTGCTATAATGTTAAGACTTCATGTTTTGTCAGGCTTCACACTAAATTTCAGGATTAGTGTCTTCCATTGGACATCACAATGTACAGGTCTGTGGTGACAATCTTAGAATCATAGAATGTGTCAGGGCCTGGAAGGGACCTCAAACGATCATCTGGTCCAACCCCCCTGCCAGAGCAGGATCACCTAGAGCAGATCACACAGGAACACATCCAGACAGTTCTTGAATATCTCCAGAGAGGGAGACTCCACAACCTCCCTGGGCAGCCTGTTCCAGTGCTCTGTCACTCTCACAGGGAAAAATTCTTCCTCAGTTTCACATGGAACTTCCTATGCCTCAGCTTCCACCCAGTGCCCCTTGTCCTGTCACTGGGCGTCACCCAGCAGAGCCTGGCTCCAGCCTCCTTACACTCACTCCTTATATATGTACAAACATGAATGAGTCATCTGCTCTCCAAGGTAAAAAGTCCCAACTCCCTCAGGCTTTCCTCATGATGCCTTAAGCAACCCCAATGCAAATTTGCTTTGCATCAAGGATGCCTTACAAATAAGCAAGGAAAAAAAAATGCTTTACAAGGCAGCTTTGATGGGCCCTGGTGCTGTGTGTGAAAGCCTAGCCTCGATCTAAGCCTGCCAAGGTAAGTGAAAGAAGAGCCTTTGTAATTTTTGTCTTGCAATTATGTCACTCAGTCTCATAGCCTTCCCTCTCCCTCTGTGCAATTTGTAAGAGATGATAAGTCACTCAAAGTACCTCTGTTTACAGAGAGTCTCAGTAATACAACACCAGGGTTGGGCAGATTCCATGAACTACAGACCCCTGTGTTGCAGATGGGGCTTGTGACTGATTGTTTGATGGGTGCCATGGGTGAGGCTGTAGGGGAACAGTGGGAGAAGAGCAGGGCATTGGGGTTTTTAGCTCCAAGGTCATGTTAGTTACCAGTGAGAACAGCTTTCAGTGGTTTTCTACCCCATTGTTATCTTAGTACCAGTGATGAAGTTTTAGCTGGTGAAGGGTAAGGAAGATTTTGCTCTCATCCTACATCGTGCCTCTTGGAGGAGACTGAGGGGGCACCTCATCAATGTTTATAAAGATGTAAAAGCTGAGTGCCAAGAGGCTGGAGCTAGGCTCTGCTGGGTGATGCCTAATGACAGGACGAGAGGCAATGAGTGGACGTTGAGACATAGGAAGTTTTGTGTAAGCATGAGAAGGATTTTTTTCCCTGTGAGGGTGACAGAACCCTGGAACAGGCTGCTCAGGAGGGTTGTGGAGTCTCCCTCTCTGGAGATATTCAAAACTTGCCTAGATGCATTCCTGTATGATCTGGTCTAGGAGATCCTGCTCTGGCAGGGGACTTGGACTGGATGAGCTTTGGAGGTCCCTTCCAGCCCCTGACATTCTGTGATTCTGTGATTCCATGATACACAGCTACACAGAAGCCACAGCTACCAGCAACCTGGGGCAGGATTTCAGGAGCTGGTTGCTTTCTACCAGGCATGAGCCAGCAGAATGGGAAAACAAATGTGGAGGGGATTGCTGCATTCATGTGGAATGTTTCCTGTAGATAAAACTGATCTGGTGAGCAAAGCCAATGTGATATGGTTGAAGATACAAATGCCCTGCACAGAGTAGATGTAGAATAGACAGGAGTACAAGTTCCTCTTCCATGCTAATAATGCAGCTTAACGCAGTCTGTATCTATAGAATCATAGAATGGTTTATGTGGGGAGGGACCTCAAAGCTCATCCAGTTCCAACTCCCTGCCATCAGCAGGGGCACCTCCCACTAGCACAGGTCACTCAAGGCTTCATCTAACCTGGCCTTGAACACCTCCAGGGAGGAAGCAGCCATAATCTCCCTGTGCAACCTGTGCCAGTGTCTCACCACCCTCACTGGAAAGAACTTCTTCCTAACATCCAGTTTCAATCTCCCCTCTGCCAGTTTAAACCCATTACCCCTCATTCTGTCACTACAGGACCTGGTCCCTCCCCAGCCCTCCTGTAGGCTCCCTTCAGCTACTGGAAGGCTACCATTATGCCTTGGTAAGTTTTAGGACTCTATGATGAAGCCATCTATGATCAAGCTGGTGATTAAATGTCATGCATTTCCATTCTGTAGTTAAAATAAACCCCCCAAAAACAACCCACAAGAAAACCAATCAAAACCTCAGCTGTCTGTTGCACAACAGCAACCCTATAGCAATTAGCTAATATCAGTTATCTTCTTGCTGTGCAAGCTTCCCAACACTGCAAAACATAGTTTGGGTGTTCAAATGCTTACAGTTACTTATTAGGTGCCTCAAAGCATTCAGGACTGCAGTCAGAGGATTCCTTCTGTTTGAGGGCTGTAAAAAAACCCGAAGAACAAAAGAAGAATCCCCAACTAACATGCTCACAAAGTAACTACAAGGCAATTGGCAACAGATGAATACCGACAGAGCAGAGCAGTATGCTGGGAATGATTAGACCAGAACTGTCAGCATGAAAGGCAGTGCTTATGAAATACCTTTAATCTAGCCACCGGTGATTAGTCTTTTTCTGGGCAATCAGGTCTTCCCCCCTCCCCCACCTGCAAGATCTTAGAGGGTGCAGCAAGCATGCATTCAAGGGTGCTGTGCTCTTGCTGGATTCCGGCTTCCTTCTTGCCCCCATCAGGTGAGAGACAGAGAGCCTTGAACGTGTTACGTGTCAGACCCAAGCAAAGGATAGATCCCCAGGATCCTGGCCCTGGGTTTCTCACCCTGAAGCAGAAGACAACGCTGTCACTCAGAACAGCAAGTTCCCATTCACAGTTATTTGTCATGTTAATTACTAAAGACAAAATTCTCCTTCATCTCAGTCGCGCAGGTCAAAGCAGAGAAGTTTAGCACTTCAGAACATCAAACTTTGCTTTCATCTGCGTGTAGGACATAATTCTGAAATCCCTTTTGATCACGTAGGGTGGGGGAAAAGAAAAAAAGGAGGAAAAAAGAGAAAGGAAGACAATTTGAAAGTTTGCTTTGTCAAAACGCATGGGAAAGGAGTCTCTCTAGTCATCAGCCACTGGCTGGGTGTGCCCATAAACACACATCCTCACTAGAGCAGGTAAAAGGTAAGCAAGCTCAGTAAATCAGGAGCAAATATTGACAATCGCTTCCCTCAGCAGTCAAGCAGGACCCTCATCACATCATCCCTGCTTCATTAATTTAAATGCAAGTCATTAGCTCAATTAGATCCCCGTGAAGTGCGCGCTAGGAAGTAGCCCGGGCTGAAAAGGCAGGGTTCTGCAGGGAAAGCAGCTGCAGCTGATGGCTGTAATTCACCGCGCAGCGTACCTACACGCTCCCACATTAGCTGTGAGCTCTGTCGTGCTCACGCCGACATTCCAGCAGTATTTGGCATTTCACGAACGCAGTATTTATCACTCCAGTTCATACAAAGTTGCAAACCTTAACAAGGCTTATCGGCTTTTACAAACCGTCTCTGTCCACTGGAGTGTGACATGCTGAGTATAATTCCACTCACTGTGCAGTCATCGGATGTGAAAAGGGGAAGGGGGAAGCAGGGGCTTCAAAAGCAGCAGTTTGTCTTGCTTTAAATGAATCATGAAATCGAGTGTCCGTAGAGCCTCTAAGTTCCTGCAGGTGAGATGTAACCTGCAGGCTGGGCACTTAGAGCAGTCTCTGTCAGATAAAATCATCTCATTGTTACTGATGTAGTAATTATGCCCTGAAAAAGATCTGCGCAGTGGCTGTGCAAGAGGAGGGGGACTCAGAACTCGGGCCCAGGAGTCACACTGGGGGTGGCTGGTGGCAGATCAGGTCAGGCAGCCTCAGTTTACTCAGTGTCAAGACAGAAATCATTACAGTTAGTGGATTTTTATTTTTTTTTTCAGAGACTTATCAGAAAAGTACAGTTAAATATGTAAGTGTATATATATATATATATATATAAACATAGNACACATGTTTCATAGAATCATAGAATGGTTTAGGGTATGAAGGGACCTCAAAGCTCATCCAGTTCCAACCCCCTGCCATAGGCAGGGACACCTCCCACTAGTACAGGTCACTCAAGGCCTCCTCCAACCTGGCCTTGAACACCTCCAGGGAGGGAGCAGCCACAACCTCCCTGGGCAACCTGTGCCAGTGTCTCACCACCCTCACTGTATATCTTTGCCTCTGAAGGTTTCAAAGATTGTGGTATTGGTACCAAAATACTCCACATCCTACTTTTCTGCTGGTCCAGCCCTATATCTAGGGCAAGAGCAGAGAGAAGAAAGCTTGAAAAGGGGCTTGCAGTACCTGTTGTTTTGTGTGTCTACATGCCCCTGGGTATATAACACCCCATCACCACCCCTTTCCTGCTCATCAGGCACAAGTGTGACACACTGATGTGGGTGGAATTTGATTGAGAAATGAGCTACTGTTTGTATTGTCATCACACAGTTCTCTAAAAGCGTGAAGTCAGTCTGAAAAAATCAGGATGTTAAAAATGAATGCCTTTTTTTCTTTCTTTTTTTTTTTTCTTTTCCTTTTCTGCTCTTCTAAATTATTTTTATTTTATTTTATTTTTTGATTCCTCAGTCTGTGTTCACGTCGCTTGTGTAAGGTGGTGTTGGGATTTTGGGTATGAGTAGACAGAAGTCAGAAACACCTCTTTTATAACAAGGTATCGCAAATGCTTATTCTCTCTCTCTCATTTAAATCCATGGTATCAGGAGTCAGGCTGATAAGTTTAATGTCTTGAGGTAATTCCTTAATTACTGTGTAGGCTTTCATAGTTCCACTGACTTCAGCTGAGATGTTACAATATACATCAACCCAAGGTATGTCCCCTAGTATTTGGAATGTAAAAATAATGAGACTCACCAAAGCCTGTGTACAGAGCAGAGGGATGTATCCCCTGCCAGGCAGATATGTAAGGGTTGAAGAATGGGATGGGAGATCTGAGGAAGTGAAAAAACGATCCATTAATTGCATTTAAAAACTCCAGTGCTTAGGGATTTTCATGTATGCTGATGAACAAAGCACTGCCTTGCTGGCTAATGCCTCAGAAACATTAGTGTGTCCATTTCACTGCCATCATCACATTTATGTGCTGTACTCACCCTGCCCACAGCAGCTAGTGACACTGTGCAGGCACAGCCCCAAGCTGACTCCTTTGGTTGGCCATGGGAGTCCCACTCCAGAGCATCCCAGCAATTTAAGCAGCCACAATACACCTCCCAGTGTCTCTTCTCCCTAGTATCAGGTGATACAACATGAGGGAGGGGCATGAAATTGTGCCATGGGAGGTTTAGATTTGAGATGAGGGAAAATTTCTTTACTGAAATAGTAGTCAGGTATTGGAACAGGCTGCCCAGGGAGGTGGTGGAGTCACCACCCTGTTAAAAAACGTGTGGATGTGGCACTCTGGGACATGGTTTAATGGCCATTGTGATCTTAGGCTGATGATTGGACTCAATCTTAGAGACATTTCCCAACCAAACCAGTTATAGAATCATAGAAT
>WBNM01037046.1:18100-37678 GCA_013399055.1 Ramphastos sulfuratus
CTCTTAATGCAATTTATTTGTCACAAATGGAGCTGAATAGAGGTATCCAAACTGCACTCATAACTTTGAATTAGGTGACTTGGGACTAAGATAGGAAACAGTAAACATTCTTCGTAGGGCAACTGCTTATTGCTACTGAAAGGAATCAGTATACAGAAAATTGTGTCTTAAATATCACTGATCTTTGTGACTTGCAAGTAACAGCTCTGGAAGAGAGGAATAGGGGGGCAACTGAGATGCAAGCTTGATTACAGAAGCACAGAACCACAGAATGTTGGGTTTGGGAGGGACCTCCAGAAATCACTGAGTCCCACCCTCCTGCTGAAACAGGATCATCTAGGGCAGGCCACACAGGAACACATGCAGCTGGGTTTTGGAAGTCTCAAGAGAAGGAGACTGCACAACCTCTCAGGGCAGTCTCTTCCAGTGCTCCATCACCCTCAGAGTAAAGAAGTTTCTCCTCATGTTGAGGTGGAACCTCCTGTGTTCTAGCTTCTTGTTCCTTGTCTTGTCACTGGGCAACACCAAAAAGGGACTGCCACCTTTATCTTGACACCCACCCTTCAGATATTTGCAGATGTTTATAAGATCCCCTCTCAGCCTTCTCTTCTCCAGACTGAACAGCCTCAGGCCTCTCAGTCTCTATTCATAGAAGAGATGCTCAGCTCCATAGTCATCCTCATAGCTCTCTGTTTGACTCTCTCCAGCAGATCCCTGTCTCTCTTGAATTGAGAAGCCCAAAACTGGACACAGTTCCAGCTGTAGTCTCACCAGGGTCTCACCAGCAGAGTGGGAGAAGTGCCTCCCTAGCCTTGCTGGACAAACCTTTACTTGATGCACCCCAGGATACCATTGTCCCTCTTGGCCACAGGGGCACATTGCTCTCCCATGCATTACTTCCTGTCCACTGGGATCCCAAGGAGCTGCAGAAGTGACAGATAAAAACAAAGAAGAGACTCAGAGAAGCATAAGATGGAGGCACTGAAGTAGTATAATGGATAATAATAACACAAATGTATGTATTTAGTAGGCCTTTTGACAACTAAGTAAACTCTCTGCTTACTGTAACTGAACAAACAGATTGCAGATAAGTGCTGTTTTGCCTAAATTAGAGTGGAATTGTGCTGCATTTCCTTTATTTTCCACCTCTAATGTAATGCAAATAGTGGGAATGCAAATACTGTGTGTCACCTCTGTATCACTGTAATTGCCTTGTGTTTCTGCCTTTTGATAGCATGTGGCTCACGGAGCTTGGTCTCTTGCTATGAATTCATGTGGGCTGTGCCTATGGAGATCTCTCAATTTCTGAATTGGCAGGGCAGATGAGGCCAGATTTGCTTTCCTTTTATTTTTTGCATTACAGCAGTTAAAAATCACCTTTCTGGTACCTTTTTAGTCCCTTGGTTATAAAATACTATGAGAAGGTCTTAAAGGAAAGATTATTCAACTTGAATGAAAGAAGAAGAGGACAGAAGAGAAAAACCACTCTGTTTAGAGGTTAGGATTCTCACCTGGGGAGAATGAAGAAATAAACTCCATCCAATTTTTGCTCATACGGTTGCATGCACATTTCACAGCACAGAATTACAGAATGCATTGGTTGGAAGGGACCTCCAGGGGTCAATATGATGCAATCTCCTGCCATACAAGCAAAGGCAGTGCCTTCTTGTTTGCTGAAGGAAGTTATGTTTGAGAGGTCTGGAGGGAACACTTGTTCTGTACTGCTACTACAGCAGTAATAAAGCCAAGGTGCCTTGTATCACCACCTCTGCTGTAGTGGTAGTGTGGCTGTGAATAGAGTCTATGTGCCTGTTGATAGGCTTGACTGGAGTTCTGCTATTTAGCTATCAGTCAAGACACCACAGGCCTTGACTTCATTCATGGACAAGAAACTGGACATGAGAAGACAGCATGAGCTTGTAGCCCAGAAGGCAAATCAGATCCTGGGCTGCATCAAAAGATGTGTCACCAGCAGATCCAGAGATGTAATTCTGCCACTTTTACTCTGCTCTGGAGCCCTCAATATAGGAGGGACACGGACCTGATGGAGCAGGTCCAGAGGAGGGCCATGAACGTGATCAGGGGATTGGAACATCTCTGCTATGAGCACAGGCTGAGGGAGCTGAGGTTGTTCAGCCTGGAGAAGAGAAGGCTCTGGAGAAACCTAATAGCAGCCTGTCAGTACGTGAAGGGGGCTACAGGAAGGCTGGAGAGAGACTGTTTGCAAAGGCCTGTGGTGATAAGACAAGGGCCAATGGCTTCAAAGTCGAGAAGAGCAGAGTTAGATTGGATGTTAGGAACAAGTTCTTTACTGTGAGGGTGACAGAACACTGGAACAGGTTGCCCAGCAAGGCAGTTGAGGCCAAATCCCTGGAGATACTCAAAGGGATATTCGACAGGGCTCTGGGCAACCTGACGCAGTTGAAAACGCCCCTACTTACTGAAGGGGAGGTTGGTCTAGATGACCTTTGGAGGTCCTTTCCAACCCAGGCCATTCTTTGATTCTGTTGGTCCCATGATTCATATTCTTCTGAAAATGGAAATCAGAGGTGAAAGGACTTCGAGGTAGGATTTCACTGCTCTGCCTGGGTACCTGATTTGGCCATTGACTCCATTTTCCTGTCTGTGAAATGTAGTTCACTTGTTGCTCTGGAGTGTCATGAGGATGATTTCAATGGTTATAACCCCCTTCTGAAATTATGTAATGATAAGTGTTATTTGCCCTGCAAGGACTCGAAAGGGAGACTGTTTTGTATGACCTAAAGCTGGTCCTTTGTGTTTGTTTGTGGATCTGGGTCATACCTGTAAACACAGTTTAGAGGGCAAACATTTGACATCATACTGTGGCCCATGAAAACAACATAGGTGCCTAGGAACATGCAGGTGTGAAAAAATTAATGAACATTTTAAGTAACAGGGGAACCTTTTTGTTCAGAAATACCAGTACTAATATATGTAATGTTATATATATGCATATTGCCACATTCTGCTGATGTCAAGTGCCCAGGAGGACATTAGCAGCTGATACTGGTGCCTGTCAGGCGCTGTTGGCTGTGTCTCCCCACCACCAGCCTGGCTTCCCTCTCTGCTGCTACTGACCTTGCAAACAGCTCCGACAAAGGTCGGAATGGATTCATTGATCAGCCAGGCCAAGCATATGACAGTCTGTGCCTTAATTGAATCCCAAAAGGGGGCAGACTGGGTTTTTATTACAGAGGCCAGACGATAGCACTCATTAAAAGCTCCACAGACTGTGTGGTTTACTAATTAGTTTATTATACAGACACCTTGACGATGGGCAAAGTTGTCATTTTGCCCTTTATCGCACAGGGGATGTTGTTAAAAGTTTAATCAGCTAACACTGACCAACTTAGCTTGGCAGGCTGTGGACAGTCATTACTGAGGTCACCCCTGCTGTAGCAATTCTGACAGGGTCACAGCATGAATCTCCAATAAAAAGCACGTTACATAAGGTAAGAGTGCACCTGAAAGGGAACCAGGAAAAGAGATGTGCTCAGTGGGGAGTAGGAAACAGATGGACTGTTAGGACAAGAGAAGCCTGTTACCATTTCCCTTTGCTTACACTGTTTAACATATGCTTTTTGGAAATATGGGGAGCTCTGAGCTATCCCTGTGATATGTTCATTAGGATGTGAGGTAGCCTGAACCAAGTGGTGTGTGAACATACATTAAGTATCACAGATGATTTTGCCAGTTAAGCAATGCCAAACACCCTGGTAATGGGGTGGTCTCCCCCCAGGAGAACTCATACTGGGAAAAGAGGAGGGGTCCAGAGGAGGCCACGAAGATGCTCAGAGGGCTGCAGAAGACCTGCTCTGAGGACAGGCTGAGAGAGTTGGGGCTCTGCAGCCTGGAGAAGGCTTCCAGGAGACCTTAGAGTAGCCTTCCAGGATCTGAAGGGGGTTCCAGGAAGGCTGTGGAGGGACTATTGAGAAGGTCTTGCAATGCCAGGACAAGGGGCAATGGGTTTGAAGTGGCAGAGGGGAGATTGAAACTGGATGTTAGGAGGAAATTGTTTGTAGTGAGAGTGGTGAGACACTGGCACAGGTTGCCCAGGGAGGTTGTGGAGCACAGAATCACCCAATGTGATCTTTGATCGNGTCTTACCAGAGTGGAGTAGAGGGGGAGAATCACCTTCCTCAACCTGCTGGCCACACTTCTGATGTATCCCAGGCTCTGGTTGTCTTTCTGGACTGCAAGTGCACACTGCTGGCTCATGTTGAGCTTCTCGCCCACCAGCACTCCCAAGTCCCTCTCCTCAGGGCTGTTCTTGATAGGACTGTGTGATAGGTTGGACTGGATGATCTTGAAGATCTCTTCCAATCTGATTGATTCTATGATTCTATGTCAGCTTTGGGCTGGTGTAAAAAACTAAGGCAAAATGACAAAGGTCTTCGATCTTCTTTTCAGTTCCATTGAGTGGACCATAGTGTAATGATCTTTTTTTCATAGGAAATTAGCTAAAAAAAAAAAAAATAGCTTGATCTGTGTACTACTTGTGCCTAGGAGTCAACTTCAGTCAAGTTTAAGACTGGATAGGGGCTCAGTTCCTTCAAGTCTTCTGGGAGTTGGTATTTTTCACAAATGCTGGTAGAAGAGTACCATTTGTAATGCTTCTCTTGAGAGAAAGAGAGGGAAAAGAGCAGGCAGTCCTGCTATTTGGTCGTAGCTGTCTGGCAAATCACTAGCTCAGAGAACCTAGTGTACCAGGTCAGCCATGGCACCTGGTCTTTCTTGTTGAGCCATAAAGAATCTCAGTTAAGGAACCCATGATGGGTGGAGAATCTGTGATAGACTACATGGAGCAAAACAGTATTTGTGGGCAGGTTGGAGAAACATCATTTCACAGTGAGTAACTGCAGAAGTGAGGTGGCATGGACAAATGAGTTTAGAACAGGCTCTGAAGAGTGCAATGGAAAGAAAATTAATTTGCTGAGGTTGGTATCTGTAGAGGATGTGGGACAAAATTCCAGATAAAATGACACTCTGTTAATTGCTGCACGTGGAACAAATAATTTCTTTGGGTGTAGAACAGTGTGACACAAAGTGATTATGCCTGAGTGCATACACTGCTGGAACTAGCAGTGTAGTTACTCACAATATCAAGTCACATTTACAGTCTGAGATAGAAAAAATACTTGTCAAACTGGAAGCACTTAGTAAGTGTCATGACTTTGTTACCCTGAGAGAGTATTAGAATATTTATTCCTGACTCAAAGACACTTAGGCCAGAGTAAGCTGGATGTGACTGTATTTTGCCATTGCCAGAAAGTACCATCTGTGTTCTTTGTCTGAGATCTGGGTTAGGGCCTCTTGTTTCAAACTTCATTCACACTCAAAAACTGTAACTTTGGAGTATTGGTTCAGAAAGCAGAAGAGAAAAATTAAGTATATAGGATGTGTTATCTTCTGGGGACTGGAACAGTAAATGAGATATGTTGCATTTACTTCTGCTGTTGGCTTTTATTATTTGTACATAGAATCAGCTGAGATTCTGGTTTTGATGGATCAAAGTGGGGGCTATGGCTGTTGTCTGGAATGAAGAATTTCATGCTGAATATCGCTGAATATTTTTGAGACTTGCTTCCCCCAACCATGTGCCATTTGCAATTGCATCACATACTGTATGAAGGTGAAAAAGTAGAAGACCAAATTTCTTGCTTCACTTTGGCTTTTTTTTCTGTTTCAAATGCCCAACACATCCACTTTAATATTTAGTCATCATGGAACTCTTGAACATCAGAATCCATGTTGATAGTGTTCGATCTAGCAAAACTAAAAGACTGTTGCAGTCTCACTCAGACACAAAATGCAACCTTGAAACAAATAGTCTAGTATCTGTGTCTAGCTGAGACATAAACTATCATCCTCATTCTCCTATGCTCAGGCTGAGAATTGAGTCGCATCACTCTGTAGCTTTTTCCAGCCCAGAAACCTTGGTTCCTTTGCCAAGAAAACAAATTCTTCTGTAGGGGGGCTCCTGTACATGAAAATCTTGTGCTATTCTGGTTCTGAGACACAGACATGGGTCCAGAAGGCTGGTGTCACCACCAGATTCCCAAATACATGCATACAGGGATACGGGAAGGTAAAGTACCACCGCCATGTATGTTATTCATTTTCATTTGAACATTAGTATAAGGAGCAGTGGCAGCAAATTTATATCTGTCATCCTATGGAGTAAAGATCAATGAGTGTATACTTCCAATATGTCCTGAGCACAGCACACTGTGGGGTCTGCAGTAAAGGGGATGTGAGGAGAAGCCAGCTCCATGGCAAAACACAACAGATGCGCCTCTATTCACAGTGACATCGAGCGCTTAGGACAAGAATAGGAAAAAGGAGATTTAGCAGAACCTCAGTTTGCATAGTTCCCTTATCTTTAATTCTTACAAGCTGAGTTTGGCCCACGCTTCAGATCAAGATGTGGATCTGTTCATGTGATTCACACAGGAACCTGACCAGAGTATATTACTACACCAGGGTGAGTAATGGGTCATGCAAAATGGAGGCACCATTGCTAGTTAACATGTCTTGGTAGTCACCCCAGGAGTCTTCTCACAGTGACAGATTGCTCTGTTACAACCACACAGGCAAACGCTCCATCATTAACTCACTTTAAAAAAAGCAGCCTTAACTGTGAAACTGAAAGACTCCAACTTTTCCTTTTGCTGTAGCTCCCTCAGGCAGTGAAGGAATTTGCGATGTGTGTCACTGAGACATTTGAAATCTCACACATTTGAATCGCCCTGACTTCAACAGCATTTTAAATACACTGAAACTAGCAGCAGTTCTAAATTCAAACACTTACCAGTTTCCTTCCCACAAGCTTGCTCCTACAAGCCTCAAAGGCAGTGGAAAATGTTATTATGCGAACAAAGCACCTCTCTGTAACTGAATTAAATATAAATCCATTAAAAAGAGAGAGATAATATAATAATTAATACCTTGTACTATTATATTACCTTTCTGTTGAGGACTAAAGGTATTAATTGAGCCTTAGCCCACCAATTCTCTTTCTATTTTATAAATAGAAAAAATTGAGGCATGAAGACGAGAAGAAATTTAGCTGAAGGCACAAGGAAAATTGTTATCAGGGTAGGCGTAAAATCCTGGAGATCTGTTTCTCAGTGCTGCATCCACTGTTCCGGCACCAACCTTGCTGCAAAGGAAGGGTACAATAGAAAAAAAGGTGCCACCAACAGCGCTATGTGCAAATGGAAATAGAGATGACTACAATGAAAAACAATGGTGAATGCTCAGACCCCAATCTCAGCCTCAGCACGCCGTATGGCTCAGTGGAAAGAGACCTCTAAGTAGTGTGGACATTATTTCAAGCAAGCCGCCGCATACGTTCAGTAGCGGGCAAATGACGGTAACTTCGCTACACGGTGTGTGGGATTTCTCAGTGTACACGAGGAAAATCTCATAATCCTATCCTCCAGCCTTTCACCCTGCAAACTGGTGAGGAGCTCCCATTAAGTTCAGCGATGTGAGACTGCAATTAAGCGGTGATTAAGAGTCATACAATGCAGGTCACTGGAGGGATGATCTGCGCTCCGGCTAACACGATCGGCAAACAAACTCTCTTGAAGTGCTTAGACATAGTGCGTTAGCAAAAGTACCCAGCGCGGGCAGTGACTGCTCTGCCCTCACGCAGGCATAAATCCAGGCTTCACTCAGCCCTGTAGATGGATGAACCTGTTTATCCTCCAGAGGGATTTTACATGGCACCAGCAGGCTGCCCACAATGCAAAATCAGGCCTTTAATGATTGCTTGTGAGAACTCAGAACGACACAGCATTTCATTACTCGTCCATTCCTAATCAGGCTTTTAATAGATCTATAAATGAATAAATACCCTAAGGAAATTGCTCCTCTAAAAAAGGAAGAAATTGGGTACCACTTTGAATATTGGCAGACACAAGAGTTGCCTTTTAACTCTGGAGTCATTCAACTTTTGTTAGAGTGTTACATAAAAAGCTTTTAATTTACCGAGTACCTTTTTGTGAGTCGAGGGGATCATTTGTGACTAATGAAGAGCAAAGAACATTTTAATAATAGTGACAACTGGCTTTGATATTAATATTGTCTCAAAAAAAAAAAAAAGTCTCTTTTGAAGTCTCTGAGATTAGGAAAACCCTTTATATTTTATCCAACCGTGTTAATAAAATTGCCTTGCCTATATAATACTCTCTCCAAGGCGAAAGTAATTTTCCCCTATTTAGTTCCCTGTGCTATCACTTGGATGTTTTTATAATATTTTTTTCTCACTTGTCATTTTTCTGTGCATCAATATTTCTAATTTTTTGTATGAGTTTTCAGAAATCATATTTAAATGAAAACCCAAGTGCAATGCTCTATTTCTTCCAAGAAGTTGAACATGTTTCCTATCTTTTAAAAATGGGATCCTTTTAGCATATCATAGATTATTTCTTGAGGCTTTTTTTCAGGGAGGGAAATAGGGCAATGTTTATGGTCTTTCAGTGTTTCTTAGGACTTCTGAAGTCTATTAAAAAGGAAAACAAAACAAAACATCTCACTCAATAACAATGCCGTTAGGTAATGAATCCCTTCAGTTCTTTACATAGGCAAGGAGAGATTCAGCTGATATTCAAAAATTCAAAACTTTAAATTTTAAATTTAAAATTTTAATTTTAAAAAAATTTAAATGTTGCTAAAAATATCTTAGTAATTTAAAGAAGACGCTGTCTGTGATGGGTAACTGCTGTATGAAGCCCAAAATCTGCCTGCATGTTTTCATTCAGATGAGTGTGATGGTTTGGGAGTTCCCCACTGTCCCACACTATGAAAAATCCCCCAGACTAGACTCAGCCAGCTGGAAGTTAAGGACTGAAGCTCTGTTTACAGCTCAGCACAATGTACAAGCAGAGATATACACAACAGACAGGAATAGTTACAGAAATACACCAGTTAAAGGTAATACAGAAACACAATCCCCCTCCCACAAATCAGAGTCCCCAGGAGGGGCTCCCAACCACCCTTCCACCTTCCTCCCACCCCTCTGCCTTACCCCAGGGTCTACCTTATGTGCAAGGTGAGTTTGGAGGATGGGCAAGGGGAAGTAGAAGCCGAGTGGTTAGTTGGGTTACACAGCACAAAGCAGAAGACACAGCAGCTCCCAACGCTTATCTGTATTTATGTCCTTGATTTTATACATCTCAACAAGCCTATGAGTGAAGCAGACATCCCCAGTTCTTGCTTTTCACAGCCTATAATCGGTTTGTTTTGTTTTTTTTTTTTTTCATTAAAATATTCCAATTAGCCTCAAACCCTCCCTAGAAATGCTCTGGTAGTCTATTAAGATTTGCTCTGGAGTTCAGACCAAACGCCTCAATTAACACAGGGCCTTTATTCTCCTAAGGAGATGGCACACCATTCCTGTGTGCTGAGGAACACAATATTTCAACACCCAGCAGCAGGCTCAATGATTCCTGAGCACATCTCATTCACTGCTTTGAAGATGAGTTGCAATTCCACTGTCACAGTTAAGCTTTCTTTAAATGTAAGCAACTACACTGCATGATCTTCCTGAGGTTTGCCTCCATAAAGTCTTCCTCCCTTTCTAGGAGGATCGTGAGCTTTAATTGTTTTCATGACAAAGTGTTGTAGGGTACACCCTTGTGATGGTTTGGGAGTTCCCTGCCCCCCCGCAGTTTGTAAAATCCCCCAGACCAGACACAGCCAGCTGCAAGTTAAGGACTGAAGCTCTACTTACAGCTCAGCACAATGTACAAGCAGAGATAGACACAATAGACAGGAATAGTTACAGACATAGACAAGTTAAAGGGAATACAGAAACAGAATTCCCCCTGCCAGAAACCAGAGACCCCAAGAGGGGCTTCCAACCCCCTTTCCACCTTCTCCCCACCCCTATACCTTACCCCAAGGTTTGCCTTACATGCAAGGTGAGTTTGGAGGATCGGCCAGGGGGGTTAGAAGAAAAGTGGTTAGTGAACTTACTCGGCAGAGAGATGGATTCCAGAAGCTAGACAGCCTAAGTGTGTCTGCCAGCCCGAGTGTGTTATCTTTGTTTTGTATTCTTAGTCTTAAACATCTCAGCAAGCCTGTGAGTGAAGCAGACATCACCATTGTTTTCCTTTCACAACCTATAATTTTCTCTATTAAAATATTCCAATTAGCCTCAAACCAGCACACCCATGTCTTTCAGTACGTGCCATAGTGTACTCAGAGAGAATTGCATCTCTTAGCCCATAATAGTAAGAATTGAACCTGCATCAGGGACAGGTGCTTTTCCCTGCAAGAAGTTGAAGCTTTCTTTGGTGAGATATCTACTTTGCAGGAATTGTGGCAGAAGAGAAGGAAAGCATTCATCCAATTCTATTCTAGGTCTCCTGCTTTATATTGCTCACATATGACAGACTTTGAGATCTTGTAATCCATTGTGGGTGGACATGGAGATGGCCACAGCTGAGAGTAGGCTATTTCTGTTTTCTTTTTGAGTTCCATGTCTCTAAAAGCTTTAGCACCTCTCACATGTTTGTTAAAGCCATGGTGAAATGACACATTTTACTTAATGGAGGAACATATTGAAACTTAGTTCCGCTGACGGGGATCGACTCGAACGACTGATGTGGAAATAGTGTCTCTAAAAAGTGGTGAAAACAGCATAATGGACTCAGTTCCTCTTGGCTCTATATTCTGTCCTCATTTAGCCTCCTATTTTTGAAATGAAATGCTACTTAATTTTCACACAGTTTTCAGAGAGGGTTACAAGTTAAAGCAATACACTTGCTTAAGAATCTTGTTGAATCAGGACTGCATATGATGTATTACAAGTCATGAATCATTTGAAGCATAAACCAGAAAAAAAAGTCTTTTTCTTCAATTTCTTCCCCACTGCCCATGATGTATTTCCTCCAGCTCTTCCTTAATTAGGGAAGTTAAGACCAGTAATTCATCTTCAGTTGTTTCTTCCAAGCAGCAGCAGCAGTAGGGATGTTAGCACAGACTGAGTTCCAGAAATTTTTGCCATGTGCTCTAACCCTGCTGACTAGGTTCCCTTCAGTCCTGAAAAACAAAGCTACTGCTCTTGGTAGCTTTTCCAAAGAACAAATGCAGATAGGAGTTGACTCAGGATGCCAACACAGGCCAAAACAAGGCTATAATCTTATGCTGGTTTCTAAGGATGGCCTGTGTCCTTAAACATGGTCAGAGCCTGAAGCCCCTCTCTTCCTTCTTGAGGGAGCCCCCCATAGTTTTTACATGGTTTTAACCAAATTCAAACCCAGTTTAGCATTTTGATTTTAACTGTTTTTAGTTACTGAAGAGACTGCAAGCTCTGTGACACCACACCTCTAGCCAGAAACTAAGTGCGTGAGTTAGACACAGAGAGAAGTTTGCTATGGAGTAACGACTAAACACAAGCCTATAGCTAATGTATACGGACAAGTTTCCAACAAAGGCATGGTATGTCTGGGCTGCTGACTCAGCCTTCCCTGTCTATATAGGAATGCTACTGCTGGAGTAAAGATAACTGAGAAGGTTATGAGGGGCCACAGAGGCCCCTGTGATCTGCAGGAGCCAGCGCGCCCGCCGAGACTCATTCACTTCTCCTGTACCTCAAAGCGGGAGGAAGAAAGGACCCTGGCAAGCACTCGTTCAGATGAAGAAACCTTTTATGGAAGTTTCTATAACGCTTCATTTTGAATGACTGTGTGGTAACTAGAGCTGGATGACTGTATAATAAGGCTCACTGGCTCTCTGATAGAAACTTTCACAGAGGAAAAAGTTACTGATGAAAGCGAATGGGGTTTTGTGCATGTGTGTTTCTTGTGCGGCTTGAGGTTTCATCTGGATTTCAGTGCCTGTAAAATGAGGGACAACAGGGGAGCAGGCCATAAACCTTAACTCCCTGTGCTCTCTTCCTGAAAGTGAAAGAAGAGCATCAAAGAGAATGAGAGTGACAGACTCTCTAACTGAAAGGCATTGTATATTCTTGCTTTAGGTCACAGCCATAGTTTGCATCACAGAGCAAAGTCTGTCTAATTTAACATTTATGAACTCCTCGTTTCCAGGGTGCAGTCTTAAGTGGGCTTGGAAACTTAGGGTGTTAGTGTAGAGTTACAGCCATACGTTTTTATTTAGTTTGGGCAAATTTAAGTTTTTCCATTTATGCCCAGGTGTTGGATGGCTCCTTTATTATGGGTTCTTCTCTTGCTTTTCCTTAGCCTTTCTTTTTCTCTGCATGTGAGCCTAAAAAAGTAGAAGTCCAGCCATGTACACCAAGGTTATATTGGTGCTTTGATGCATATACCTCTTTTATTCATAAAGCATACAAAAATATTACAATGTAGATTTAATATCACAATGTGAATGTAGAGAAACTATCAATGAGGCATGTGTAAATTATTCCCACTGTATGTAAAGGAGAACCTTGCCTACCTGATGTTTCTGCGTTCATGTGAAATTCACCTTTGAACAGGGCTCAGTGAATGAGAACGTGAAAAAAGAAATCCCTGCGTGTTATTTATTACAATAGGTTGGGAACTACAGGGCATACAACTATAATTTGTTGTTCAAAGAAAAAGAAAAGCTGGGGTTTTTTTGCCCCAAGACTTCAATAATTCTACAGATGTTGAAGGAATTTTTTGAAATAGGTTTCAGGATGTTTCATTTTCTTGAGAAGTTGATTTTTTAAAGTGTTTATTATACAATTATGCATATATATATGCATATGTATATATATTTTTATATATATATCATAGAATCATAGAATGGTAAGGTTGGAAGGGACCTCAAGNCATACTGTAATCATTTCATCTCAGTTATGTGAGCAAATGAGCTTCACTTCAGTAAGGGGGCACATTGGCAATGCAATTGTGAATTGGTGTACTGCAAAGGTAACAAATTGATGTTTCACTACTGTGCTCAAGTACAATAAGGCAACAAAGTGCCTTCTTTGAAGTGCAAAATCTCTTTTTTTTTTTTTTTTTTTTGTCTTATACACTGAAAATATAGGAAGATGAAAAAAGCAAAGCTTTTTTTTTTTTTTTTAAGGACAAGTGACAGGATTATTTCAAGGATAGGATTGATGTTAATAAGAAAAACAATGAAGTAAATCCCGTGTCTTCAGTTAAGTTGTTGGGGTATGTCTTGACTAGATTTTGCTAGTTTTGATTCTGCCTGGTAGAGTCTCCCCTCATTAGTTACTGGACTGGCTAAAAGATGATGCTAAAATTCCCAAAGGGTTTTTGCCCTATTCTTGACTGTCCAACTGTCCAACACAAAGAAATATGAGATCTATATAAGCAAAAATTAAATTAGAGATCACTTTGACAAATGTGATTTTTTTTCCTGTTCTTTCTGGGTGGGCTGAAATAATCCAGGTGAATAGGAAAATGAGAGAATGATTGGAAATCTAGAATACAGGAAATAGGCAAATGTAGTATCTGATTTTTAGACAGGGGAGAACTGTAGATAAAGGAATTCTAGGCCAGATAGATAAGGAGCAATACTCAACCCATCTGTAAGCAAAGGATGTAAAAGTGATAAGCAACAACTGGCAGATACATCAGACTAAGAATCTGTCAAACCAATCACATTTCCTTCAATGGCATGGGTAGCAGGATTCATGGGATGAAGTAGTTGTGACTTACCATCAGATTCTGACATGATTTGAAAGACTTCACCATAAATAAACCACAAAAATGCCGAATCGGCAACTTCTGTGAGTACATTAAGTTAGAAAACTGAATTTAATAAACTTGTAAAGGGATTCCTGTTAAACTGGAGCAATGCAGAGAAATAGGATGGGAGTCATACATTGACCTGTCCTGGGTTGAATGTCATTACTTGCTTTCAGGAATGAAGAGTGGGAATAAGCATATGTGGATTATACCTAGCGGATGAGTCGCAGGCACCTTGGAGGACAGGATTAGAGTTCAAAACAGTATCAGCAAATTAGAATCATAGTCTGGTAAAATAAAAGATGGTTTAATAAGGCCAGGCCTCAGGGCTGTGTGTATTTTGATTCTTCCTGAGCAGTTGTGATGGTTTGGGAGTTCCCTGCCCCCCCACACTTTGTAAAATTCCCCAGACTAGACTCAGCCAGCTGGAAGTTAAGGACTGAAGCTCTATTTACAGCTCAGCACCATGTACAAGCAGAGATAGGCACAACAGACAGGAATAGTTACAGACATAGACAAGTTAAAGGGAATACAGAAACACAATTCCCTCCCAGAAATCAGAGTCCCCAGGAGGGGCTCCCAACCACCCTTCCACCTTCTTCCCACCCCTATACCTTACCCCAGGGTCTGGCTTAGGTGCAAGGTGAGTTTGGAGGATCGGCCAGGGGGGGTTAGAAGCAGAGTGGTTAGTTGGGTTACACAGCAGAGAGGCCAGCAGACAGAACCAGTGGCTAGAGACAGAGACTCTCTGTGTTACCTATATTTGTGTCCTTGTTCTTACACATCTCAGCAAGGCTATGAGTGCAGCAGACACCACCACTGTTTGCTTTTCACTGCCGATAATCTAATTTTTTTTTCATTGAAATATTTCAATTAGCCTCAAACCAGCACAGCAGTTCATGACTTCAGCACAATTATAAGACAAGTGAGGCCTGCCCATGCAGCAGGTTTGACAGAAACAGCTCTGAGGTTATAAAGGATAATAATCTGTACATAAATCTATGAATTTAACCACTCGTACTAGGATGTATAAAAAGAAGTGTCACATATGAATCATGGCAAGCAATATTTTCAATCTTCTGGCAAAGCTTTCAGCTCTCTTCTCCTGTTCAGGTTACTACGTTTTAAAAGAGCCGTGAAGAAAACAGAAGCAGTCCGGTGACAAAAGTGACAAAAATGATCAAAGGCCTACAGAAAAAAATGACTTACAAGCAAAATTTAAGAGGGCCAGGCTTCTATAGTCTGAAGATCAGAAAACTGAAGGGAGATGCCACAACAGTTTTCAAATTAGTTGATTCCTGTGAAGTGAATGCCAATAGGTAAACTCCAATGAGCTCTGCAGTGAAGCTAGCAGAGAAAGGATGGCCAAGGGTGCCGCATGCTGCATCAGGGATCCTTTCTCTCTCTCATTTTCCATTGCCCCTTGGAAGAAGGAAGAAATTTCCTCTTTCTTCCTACCTCTGTTCTTTCTGAACAAAAATTATTCAGTAAATTGAAATACTGGAGCTCAACTTTGTATTTAGGCAAAAGTTAAATGTAAAACTTTCCAAAACCGACCAACCAAACACACACCTTAAAAAAACAAACAAACAAACAAACAAACAAAAAGCACTAAAAAAATAAAAAGTTTGGTCTCTGTTCATTAATGACTTAAGCATATGACTATATTTAAGCCATTCAAGCACTTTAACTGCTGAAATGATGGAAGTGTTACATTTATCTGAACTTAAACTGAATTTAGACTAATACATCTGTACTTTGCCAACTTAGTTCATCTGTTGCCTAGGAGCTCATGCATATTTAAATAGAAAATTGATGAAGATGAACTGAGGCTTTGAATTTCTGAATGTATATGGTACAGACCTTCATCTCTTCCCCTCCTTCCCTTGCCAGCAGGCAGTCTATACATCAAAAATTTGTGTTTTGACCTTATAGTTTGAAAGGTATTGAGTGCTTTAGCCTCCAGTATTGAAATCAGTGGATTTCTTTTGCTGACTCAGGTGGGAACAAGGTTAAGCCTGTAAATAGTAACATTATTGAAAATCACTTTTTAAGTACTATTTCCTGACTAATACTGGTGCTCCTTGTACCAAACCTCTCCTCTAGAACTGTGTGAGGGCTATTACACCCACACAGTTATTAACACACTGCAGGAAAAGCAATCAGCTTTGCACACATTCTTGGGCAGACACTTCTAAACATGTAGCTATTAAAAGGGTCATTTCTCTGTTTCTCTGCAGTCCACAAAGGGACTGCAGCTGAGTTCTGCACCTACACTGCATGCCAGGGAAGGTCCACAGCTACAGCTACCTGCCTTTTCTATGGAAACCCACAGGAATGTGTCGCTGCTGTTAGTTCATTCTTCCCTCACTGCAAAAGGTGAATGATGAGAGTTACTACATCCCAAGCGTTAGAAAATGTGTGGAGTATCTGTTCCTGTAAAGCTACAGGCAAGCTGATGGCCAAAAGATGGCATCTGATGATAGAACATGAGAAGCTAAACTGCAAGTTGTGTGCATGACGTAGTAGTTAGGTGCATAAATCCCTTTGTGAGTCAAGCCTGCGGAGAACAGAAGGAAATATTAGGATGCCACTACTATAATTAACACTTTGTGATGGATAACTTTTGATATGTGGCCTTGTAAATCTTTACAACATATCATAAATTATAGCAGTGAGATAGGATCTCATTCTCGACACTGAGATAAAAGATCATTGTTCTCTTAACAATTATTGTGAAATTAATATAATGTAATATAATATAATATAANTGTACTAGTGGGAGGTGTCCCTGCCTATGGCAGGTGGTTGGAACTAGATGATCCTTGAGGTTCCTTCCAACCTTACCATTCTATGATTCTATGATTAATTAAGTAGTAGAAATTTTTGCTCTTGGTCATTTAGGTATAATCATCTTTAGTGCTGAGAACAAACACAGTGATGAAGAAGGAAGGTCAAATCCTATTCAGACAGTTCAGGACACTTACTGGAACTTACAACTTGTGAAGTCAGTGGCATATCACTGGTTACTGCTGTGGAAAACGACTTTTAAGAAGCTCTGGTCTGTGCTGCTAATGCAGTATAAGGCACAGACTCATGCTATATACGCATGGCCACTCAAAATACGCTCACCAAACAGGAAAAAACTTTACCAGATTCCACAGCTGTCAATGCAAACAGTGCAGTCTCAGGTTCAAGTAGAAACCTGGCTCAGGTTCAGGTAGAACCTTGTTCCACCTGCCTGCCAGCTGCCCAGCTCTGACTATCACCTTGCAGGGTCGCTTGCAGTCACCTTTGGGAGTGAAAAACAATTTTGGTGACACTTGGGCAAATCAAAGGTGTTATGAGTGATGCAAAACTAGTAATCGTTATTAATGTTGATATCCAGGCAGAGATTGTTAATAACTATGGAAATTGTTTATTAACATTAAATCTCACCACAAAACTTAGTTACAAGGTTCAAAATGCAGGGTTTGGAAATTCATTCACACAGGGAATAGGTGAAACTAGAACACCGTAAGAGGTACCCAGCAAAGGCAAACATTTTTACTGGCAGAGAAGGTTCCTGCAGTCACTACACCACTTGTGGTTCATTATCCTGATTAGCCACTGGATGGATGCAGGAAGCTCCTTCTGCTCATGGCAGAAGGCAATTAGTGATTACAAGAGGCTTGAAGTATTTACTAACAAAATATTATCAGACAGTACCCAAAGCACAGGAGGGGTTGCTGTCACTGGTCTCAAAGCCATTAGAAGCTTTGGAGTTTCCCCAGGCTCTTTTCTCAAGCAGCTGGAGTCTGGCACAGTCTCTGCCCTGGTTCCTCTTGACTCCCCATTCAGCAGCAGCCTTGCAGAGGGGCAGGCAGGATGCAATGCCATGTGCAGACCTGGCACAATGTCAGGCTGGCTGTGCAGGCTGAGTGCCTGCAGGCATTTAGAGACTGTGCCTGGCTGTGGAGTTCCACACAGCTCAGGATGCAATGAGGTAGCAGTAAGCACAGATACAATGGCAGAGCACCCCTTGTGCTACCTGCTCATCCCTTTTTATCAATACAGCCTGAAACTAACGGGCCTTTGGCCATAGATTAGCCAATCAGGATGGCACTTTGCCAAGCGTGACCATACCAGCTGCAGCCAGGGCTTTGGTCCTCTTTCCTGCAGTTGCTTCCCCCAGCACAGAAGGAGGGGGAGCAGGGGAACAAGTCTAGGCAAGCCACAGTCCTTAGAGTCAGTGGCTCCAGGTGCTTTGTCCTCTTTCCCGCGGTTGCTTCTCCCTATAGCAGAAAGAGTGAGAGCAGAAGAACATGTCTGGGCAAGCCAGGACATGTGTGTAAGCCTATTTTGGCCTGCTTAGGCCTACCACAACAGAAGGTTGACGTGAGCACCTAAATGTTGTACAGTTTTGTCCATGGGGGCAATGCTGTCTGATGGTTACAGGGAGTTTACCAGTTCCTCCTCTGTTCACTGCCATGTCTCACAGGAGCACGCTTCAGGGGCTGAATTTACACACTGCTTTGACCACATAAACAGGTCACCTAGAATAGTCAGAAGGGCATTTGAAGGAATTATTTGCAAATAGACTTTCCCTGCTTTTGTTTTGGTCTACCCTATATTACTCTAAATTTACCTCCACGGAACAGGTCATTAGGGTGAGGAAGAACATAAGGATTGATTATTGCTGGTTAGTTTGTTTTAATTTCTTCACTTTAAGAAGAAAAAAAAAAAAAAGATAAAAATCTATGATTGGATTCTTTTTTTTCCCTCTTATCTGATCTGGTAAACCAGCTAAAGTCTGGTACTGAATGTCAGTAAATTCAAAAGCTGTTATGAATAACTAGTGGTAGCATTACAGAGTGGATATCCCAAGGTATTCCATAACAGAAACAAACATGCTCTGGCAGTACAATATTAAGACATACAACATTTCAGCACTTTCTGGGCTTCCAACAATTAAATTACAGTCTACCCTACGCCGGGCAATGGGAGGAGGAGCAGAATTCTGTTCCCCTACGACTCTGTGGAGTATTAAACCTAGTTATTTTATTAACTAAAGGCTCTCTTGGGAAAGCCAACTGAAATTATCATATCCTCTCACACACGTAATGTAATTAAGGCCCCTATACAAAAAGGCACTTTAGCACACGCTTTACTTTAAGCACAAAGGTAGACATCTTGATTCAATCAGGGTTACTGTTGGGTTTAAAATGAAGTACATGCATAAGTGCTTTGAACAGGGGAGCCTATCACTAGAGTAGCCAGAGATATGTCATGAGATACATTTTGCCTCGTTATCCAGAATTAAAACAGACCAACTACAATGCCTTTCCCTCTCAAGTTACTCTTGATGCCTACTCTAAACCATCTCCACAATGAAACCTGCAGGATATCTGAGATCTCATAAAAAAAAAAAAAAGTTAAAAGAAAAAGATTGTGGGTTTTTTGTTTTGCTGTTGGCACCACATCTTTATTTCCTTGTTACAGGTTAAGATTGCATTGTTTTCAAAGGTATTTAAAAGCTGTTAGGTATTACCATTTCTTTTTTTAATTGGCTGTCCTAAATAAACAGCCCTGAGAAAGTGTCAGGATAATAGCTCTGGGACTCAACTTGTTGATTATATTTTTCTTTATGATATTTTATACATATATATACATATATATATATATATACACACACATATGTATATACATGTATATGTATACATATACATGTGTATATACATATACAGGTAAATGTATACATGTACATGTATATACAGACTCATAGAATCATAGAATGGTAAGGTTGGAAGAGACCTCAAGGATCATCCAGTTCCAACCCCCTGCCATAGGCAGGGACACCTCCCACTAGTACAGGTCACTCAAGGCCTTGTCCAATCTGGCCTTGAAC
>WBNM01037046.1:37777-49620 GCA_013399055.1 Ramphastos sulfuratus
CAGCACCAGAACAAGAGGACACAGTCTCAAGCTGTACCAGAGGAAGTTTAGGTTGGAGGTGAGGAGAAAGTTCTTCACTGAGAGAGTCATTCCCCACTGGAATGGGCTGCCCAGGGAGGTGGTGGAGTCACCGTCCCTGGAGGTGTTCAAGGCAGGTTTGGACGTGGCACTTGGTGCCATGGTCTAGTCTTGAGGTCTCTGGTAATGGGTTGGACTTGATGATCTTTGAGGTCTCTTCCAACCTTGGTGATACTGTGATACTGTGATATATACATGTAAATGTATACATATACGTGTATGTATATATATGTGTGTGTGTGTTTACATATATATGTATACATTGGTATTATATGGCCAGCACAAGGTAAGCTTTCATCATCTGACATTACCATAACTTTACATCATTGACCTTTGAGACTGGAATTGGGACTATCCCAATTCCTGCTTCTGTGTTTACAGGCAGTGATGCGGTGCTCCTGCTCCAAATGAGATCTTTGGTCGTGCCCCAGAAAACTTCAAATCAGGGCTAATGAAAATCCAGTTAAAAGAGTAGCTGCTCCAAGTTACCTGTTTGGGATTTGAACTGTTCTACTGCAAAGATGAAATGAGCAATAATGCTATGTTGCCATCCTTAACCACACTTTTACACCCCTGTACAAGAATGCACACCTACACTTTCCTACAACAGACACATAGATATGGATGTGAAATGCTTGCAGCTGTGTCAAGGCTGGCATCTGTATGAGAGAGTTGCTTTGCATTTTAGGGTTATGAAGTAACACATGATGTTAATATCCTTAGCAAGTATCTTTATTTTTGTTTTGAAGAGATCATGAGGCATCTGCTGAGATAGAAGAGGAGAGTACAGAAAGATCAAGACTGTGGCTGCTTCTTGGTGAATAGGAAAACTCTGGAGATCAATTCAACATTAGCTAGTTTGGGGGTTTTGTTTTGTTTTGTTTTTTTAATTTGCCATATTCAAATGCCATGAAATGCCTGTAAGAAGGGCATTTCCCTGCATTGCAAACTGTGAGTAGCCAGGGGGAATGTGTATGCTGACTCTCACTTCTCTCCTGAACACTACTCTAAGTGTTTGAGGACTAATGCAAGGGTTGCCAATCTCTGGGCTTTCTCTGTTAGACAGCAGAAATTTGCATCCAGTTAAATCTGATGGTGGTGAGCCAGGCATGCTGCTGATTGTGTTTTGCTTTCCTTTTAGACGAATCTTTGTTTCCCTGATTTCTCATAATCCTCTCATTCCTGAGCACTGATTTCAGATAGAAAATGTTGACCAACCAACTACACGCGATATCTTTTGTGCTTTTTCATCCATCTATCTCTTCCCCCTTTACTCTCCCTTTCAGGCCTAAATGTACCTTTTCCTCTCTTGGCTGTCAAATGTATCTACTTCAGGTGAAGGAGAAAATCCCTTAAGCCATGATGCCACATGTTCAATGCAATCAAAAGGAGTTTGGCTTGTGTTAATCTAGGTGTGCTGTATCGTATGCACCTGGAGCATGCGGATGTGCCATATTGAGAAGCCATACATTACTTATCTCTGAACTGTAGCACAGAGAAAGGGCCATATGGCAAATGAACTTTGCTTTTTATTGCTTGGTTTTATTTGTTTCAAAATAGCACAGTGCCCAAATTCAGAATATTAACAGTGCTCCATCTGGAAAGTGGAAGGCTTTGCTGCTTCGCCATCCCAGCATGTTAGCTTTCTTGAAAAAACTCCACTTGCTCTCCCTGCCTCACACCTCAGGGGTTTGCCATAGCCAGGGAGGTCAGTAAGAACAGAATATTTTTCTTCTGTCTTTACTGGGCTCATTAAAAACTCGGATGCACAAAGCAATATGTCAGATATCTAATAAAGGGGCTCAGAGATACAGCTCGAAGATTTTTTTTTTACTCCACAATTTCTCTTCATTTTAATAAAGAATGGAGTAATTTCTTGTTCTGCTATTATTTGACTGAAAGACCTGTTGGATCAAGTCAGTGACCAGCTCTGTGTTATTCCAATATAAAACAGAAGTCATTTGTGCTGCTATAAATAAAAATCCAATGATTATTACAGCATGCAACTATCATTTGTCATTATTCCTTTATTGAGATGTACAGCGACACGTAACTAGACCTCCAAGGAACATGTATGTATAATTTAACAAGGTCAGGGTTACAATTTTCTTTACAACCATTTCTTTTCATGTCAGAATAACTTTTTGCCAGCTAAATCACTTAAAATAAACTATTCTGGGTTTATATTTGTAACCATTATTACCTCTTAGGGACACAAAGGTACAGTGTTCATAATCACACAGTGATATTCCAATGCAGGGCCTGGTTTGCAGAATTTACAGACTGACCTCCCTTGCACATAATTAAGTTAGCATGTATTAAGGATTTACTGCTTGTGGTAAGTCACTATGGGCAAACTTCTAGCCAGTAGTAAACATAATTGATACTTTTCTATATGAGAAGTTTAAAGTAACACTTTTTAAATGCTGACTCTGCCAGCCAAAAATATGACAACGGAAACAAGATTTTGGTGATAGAATTCTAAGTAGCAGTATAATTCCACTTTGAAAATGAGGTGTGACCAAGAGTTATAAAAACCAAAGGGGAGGGTAGTTTTGAAATACAGATCTCATCAGACCCCACCTGGAGTCCTGTGTGCAGTTTTGGAGCCCCCAGCACAAGAAGGATATGGAACTGTTGGAGCNGGAAATAGGTTATTGTGCTTATGGTTATCATTCCAAAGCAGAGCAATGGTGACTGGCTGTGTGAATGCATGACTGGTTCTATTGAAAATGCCATACACAACATTACAAAGACCTTGATATTCACTGTGTAAAGGAACCTGGGACAGTCAGGAGCAACATATTACAGAAGAAAAAGTGTAGCATTTCTGTATGAAAGTGCATCTGTCCATATTGTTGTTCTTTGGAACTGAATGCATTAGCCAAGTTCAGATTCTCAAACTGAAGATCATTCTTGTCCTTTACTTTTTATTCTTCTGCCCTGATCTCCTCATTCCCTCAAATGGAACTTGCCATTCTTGACCGATATTATGGAAAATCATTACAGTTATGCCTATTTATATGTTACTATGTTTTCACAGGATCACAGAAACACTCAGGTTGTAAAGGACGTTCAGGATTACCAAGTCCAACCATTATCCCTCCTCTACAATGCTCACACTAAACCATATCCCCAAGCGCCACATCCAAATGACTTTTAAACACATCCAGGGTTGGTGACTCCACCACCTTCCTGGGCAGCTCATTCCAGTGCCTGAACACTCTTGCTGGGAAAATTTTTTTCCTAATGTCAAATCTAAACCTACCCAGTCACAGTCTGAGGCCATTTGCTCTTGTTCTATCACTATTCACCTGTGAAACCAGCTGCAACCTCTCCACAACGTCCTCTCAGGTAGCTGTAGACAGCGATGAGGTCTCTCCTCAGCCTTCTCTGCTTCAAACTAACCATCCCCATCTTCCTACTTGCTCCTCATAAGATTTATTCTCCAGGCCCTTCCCCAGCTTTGTTGCCCTCCTCTGGACCTGATCCAGCATCTCTACATCCTTCTTGTAATGAGGTGCCCAAAACTGAACACAGCACTCAAGCTGTGGCCTCAGCAGAGAAGAGTCCACGAGGACAATCCCTGCCCTGCTCCTGCTGGACACAGCATTTCTAATCCCAGCCAGGATGCCACTGGCTTTCTTTGCCATCTGGGCGCACTGCTCCCTCATATTCAGTTGCTTGTTGATTAAAACCCCCAGATCCCTTTCCACCAGACAACTTTCCAGCCGCGCCGTAGTGTTGCTTGGGGTTGTTGTGACCCAAGTGCCAAACCTGCAGCATCTTCAGCTCTTTCTGCACTTTTTTGCTCCTTAAGCAACCAGATTTGTGACTGAGTATATTTGAAACTTCTGCAATCATGAACAATGCAGTGCTAATTATAGGAAAGTTCCATACTGTAGTCAATCTCTCAGCAGTTCTAATTATAAGACATCATCATATTAAATTAATAAATAATGAAAGTTAATTTGAAGGAAGTTCTGCCAAAAAAAAAAAAAAAAAAAGAAACACCCAGTAAATGACATTTTTACATACAAGTGGAATTTGTAGTTAAACTGAAAAACGTCATGCAGTAACTTCAGAGTTGCATGCAAAGTCTGTGAATTCTTTGCTTTGATCTTTTTCCTCAGATGTACGGGGGGATCATGTAGGCTGTCAAATGGACATGCTAATTATCCATTTACAAACCTTTCTGCTCTCAGGAACAGAATACAAACTCAAATCAAACTGTACCACAACCTATTCTACACATGGACAGGAATGTGTTGCCCTCTATGCCTGTACTCATTCTTCCTGTTCACCTGTGGATCATTTCTGTATTTTAAGGCCAGTGTACTCTGGTCGTACCTAAGAGACATAAATTTTTTTCATCATGAAAGAGGAACACTAAAATCTACAAATTATTATGCATTTTATTTACTTCCCATTCAAACTTGGAAAGGTTTTCTTTATTCTTAGCTTCTTGTCCGCTCCCCAAATCCTCATGTATTGTTTTCTTCTCTGTTCTTGTAATGCTGTTACCAAAGTACCTAATAGACAGGTGTTAGGAATGATGCACAATTAATAATGGATATTAATGTTGATATCCAGGCACAGATTGTTAATAACTATGGAAATTGTTTATTAACATTAAATCTCATCAGAAAACTTAGTTATAAGGTTCAAAATGCAGCGTTTGGAAATTTATACACACATGGAACAGGCAAAACTGGAAGACTGTAAGAGGTACCCAGCAAAGGCAAACATTTTTACTGGCAGAGAAGGTTCCTGCAGTCACTGCACTGCTTGTGGTTCATTATCCTGCTTAGCCACTGCATGGATGCAGGAAGCTCCTTTCTGCTCATGGCAGAAGGCAATTAGTGATTACAAGAGGCTTGAAGTATTTACTCACAAAATATTATCAGACAGTACCCAAAGCACAGGAGGGGTTGCTGTCGGTGGTCTCAAATCCATTAGAGGCTTTGGAGTTTCCCAGGCTCTTTTCTCAGGCAGCTGGAGTCTGGCACAGTCTCTGCCCTGGTTCCTCTTGACTCCCCATTCAGCAGCAGCCTTGCAGAGCGGCAGGCAGGATGCAATGCCATGTGCAGGCTTGGCACAGTGTCAGGCTGGCTGTGCAGGCTGAGTGCCTGCAGGCATTTAGAGACTGTTCCTGGTAAACTTGAGGCAGTGAAGTTTGCAGGCAGTTCAGGATACAATAAGGCAATAAGCAAGCACAGATGCAATGGCAGAGAGCAGATACAATGGCAGAGCACACTGTGTCACCTGCTCATCTCCTTTTATCCATACAGCCCCAGACTAATGGGCCTTTGGACACAGATTAGGCAATCAGAATGGCAGTTAGACAAGTTTGACCATATCAGCTGCAGCCAGGGCTTTGGTCTTCTTGTGCAAGGTTGCTTCCCACAGCACAGAAGGAGGGGGAGCAGGGGAACATATCTGGGCAAACCAGGATATGTATAAGCCTGTTTTGACCTATTTAGGCCTACCACAACAACAAGGTTCCTTCTGATGCCTGTTTAATTTGGTCATTTCATCTGATTTTTGTGGAGCTTCCCCTGCATAGATAGTTTCCTAAAACGAGGCACTAGATGAGGAAGGTAAAACACTCAAAAGTGACTAACGATGTGATGAGTCTGGAACTTTAGCTGTCAGATTTTATGTCCACAATTCTCTGGAAGCCCAACTCCTTTATTTAATTAGTGGCACTCAGGGTCAGTATTGGTCATGGCCTTAGAAAAAGTGTTTAATGATTTAATAGAAAAACTCAAGGCCTCATCCAACCTGGCCTTGAACACCTCCAGGGAGGATGTGGAGCACAGAATCATCCAATGTGATCGAAGATTCTGTGCTCCACAACCTCCCTGGGCAACCTGTGCCAGTCTCTCACCACCCTCACTGCAAACAACTTCCTCCTAACATCCAGTCTAAATCTCCCCTCTGCCACTTCAAACCCATTGCCCCTTGTCCTGGCATTGCAAGCCCTTGTCAATAGTCCCTCCCCAGCCTTCCTGTAGCCCCCTTCAGATCCTGGAAGGCTACTCTAAGGTCTCCTGGAAGCCTTCTCTTCTCCAGGCTGCAGAGCCCCAACTCTCTCAGCCTGTCCTCACAGCAGAGCTGCTGCAGCCCTCTCAGCATCTTGGTGGCCTCCTGGACTTGTTCCTTTAAATGAAAGTTTCTTACTGTAGTGGAAGTAATAATGGTGACTGTTGGCCTTGTTGTCACTGCTGTGCTGAATTGAGGCGAATTGGAATATTTTAACGAGAGGAATTAGGTCATTGGTGGTGAAAAGAAAATAACGATGACGTCTCTATCATTCAGGGTTTGCTGAGAGGGATAAAAAGCCAAAATATAGACAATATTCCCTCGCTTTGTCCTGGGATGTTGCCCTACTTGTTTCTCCTTCAATCTGCTCTAATATCTCTCCTCCAGTCTCAGCTAAGTACTAACACCTAAGCTTTGCTGGCTTCTGCTTTTGTTTGTGTGTTTGAGATAGGGAGGGAGAAAGAGGGGGTGTGCTGGTTTGAGGCTAATTGGAATATTTTAATGAAAAAAATTAGATTATAGGCTGTGAAAATAAAACAAAACACTGGTGATGTCTACTTCACTCACAGACTGAGATGTATAAAGACAAGGACACAAATATAGATAAGACAGAGTCTCTCTCTGGGTGCTGGTCTTTCTGCTGTATAACCTAACTAACCACTCTACTAAGTCACCCTTACCAATCCTCCAAACTCACGTTTCATGTAAGGCAGACCTTGGGGTAAGGTGGAGGAGTGAGGAGAAGGTGGAAGGGTGGTTGGGAGCCCCTCCTGGGGACTCTGATTTCTGGCAGGGGAATTGTGTTTCTGTATTCCCTTTAACTTGTCTATGTAACTATTCCTGTCTATTGTGTCTATCTCTGCTTGCACATTGTGCTGAGCTGTAAATAGAGCTTCAGTCTTTAGCTTCCAGCTGGCTGAGTCTAGTCCGGGGGATTTCCATAGAGTGGGGGTGGGCAGGGAAATCCCAAACCATCACAAGGGGGTAGCTCTGAGCTCTTCTGGGCAGTTTCCTCTCACGGAGAGGGAGATTTGTGTGTTATTTCTAATTTGTCTATAATTGTACATACTTGTAAACAATACTGTGTATATATGCTTGTAAATTTTGCCACACTGTAAATACAGCTTCACCTTACTTCCAAGCCATTTGAGCTAGTCTGCTAAATCTCAAATAGTGTGTGTGGGAAGCTCCCAGCCCATCATAGAATCATAGAATCATAGAATAGTAAGGTTGGANCATTCCCCACCCAGCCTGCAGTTGTGCTTGGCATTGTGCCTACCCAGGTGCAGGACCTTACACTTGGCCTTCTTGAATGTCCTGAGGTTGACCTGGGCACACCTCTGCAGCCTGTCCAGGTCCCTCTGGATGGATCCCTGCCCTCTAGCAAGTGACTGTGCCACACAGCTTGGTGCCATCTGCACACTTGCTGAGGCTGCACTGATTCCTCTGTCCATGGCACTGACAAAGATGTCAAACAGCACTGGTGCCAGCACTGACCCCTGAGGGAGCCACTTGGCACTGGTCTGCAGGTGGACATTGTGCCCTTGATCACCACTCTCTGTGTGCCACCATCCAGCCAGTTCCTTACCCAGCAGTGCTCCACACATCCAGTCCATATTTTTCCAGTTTGGTGCCCAGGATGTCATGTGGGACAGAGTCAAATGCCCATGGCAGTTGCTTAGCAGTGGTAAACCTTGAAAAATATGTGCCTGTTGAATCACTTTTTTTCTGAGTACGGTGCTGTTTGTGGCTGAGAATCCCTGTGCTAATGACAGTGAAATGGAATAACTATGCCACAATAAGCTCGTTTATCTCAATTTTAGCTACTCTTGTGTATTCTTAAAGCTCAGCATCTGAAATTATGACAGATAGACTCTCTGTAACTGTTTACTGCTGTTGTCACCTCCATCACCACAGCGAGATCAAAGTGGTCTTTTAGTTTCATATAAACACTTAGTGTTCTAACCTATTTTACAGAGATAATAAAAGACACTCCACCAGCAGATTTACTTGGCTCTTCCAGTGCCTTCTCTCTTCAAAATTACAACTGGTTTTTCCTGCAGGGTTTTGGGGTCTTTTCTAATTTTCAGCAAGCAGCTTTTCTATTCTCACGGCTACCCATTAGCACAACTTCCCTGGCACGTTTTCCCTCTTCCTTCTTAACACAGGGTCCAACTCCTTCCAGAATAAGGCTTTGAATATAAGAACCTGGTGAACTCTCTGAGAAAAATTCTATTTTGTCACGATCATGGTGTGCTGGTTTGAGGCTAATTGGAATATTTTAATGGAGAAAATTATATTATAGGCTGTGAAAGGAAAACAATGGTGATGTCTGCTGCACTCATAGGCTTGCTGAGATGTTTAAGAAAAGAATACAAAACAAAGACAAGACACTCGGGCAGACACTCTGAGGCTTTCTAGCAGCTTCTGGCCTTCTCCTCTCTGCCGAGTAACCTCACTAACCACTTTCCTTCTAACCCCCCTGACCAATCCTCCAAACGCGCCTTGCATGTAAGCCAAACCTTGGGGTAAGGTATAGGGGTGGGGAGAAGGTGGAAGGGTGGTTGGAAGCCCCTCCTGGGGACTCTGATTTCTGGCAGGGGAATTGTGTTTCTGTATTCCCTTTAACTTGTCTATGTCTGTAACTATTCCTGTCTGTTGTGTCTATCTCTGCTTGTACATTGTGCTGAGCGGTAAATAGAGCTTCAGTCCTTAACTTCCAGCTGGCTGAGTCTAGTCTGGGGGATTTTCATAGAGTGTGGGGTGCAGGGAACTCCCAAACCATCACATGTGGAAAGTATAATAAGGAAGTGACTTAGCAAGAGCTTAAAAAGCAAAACCTGAAGAAGTTGTAGGGTTTTTTTATGACATTATTACCACGTTTACCTACACAACTCCATGATTACCAGGGAACTTCATTTGTAGTGTCAGAATACTTTGAATTTACTCTAGAATAAATAGCCAGCAATAAAAAAGCTCATTTGTCACACACACAGGTAATGTGCTGAAGGTGAAGGATGCCTGACTGTTCATTGTAAATGAATTGCAAGATTACCAAGCACATTTAGGGGTCTAAATGAATGCACAAACCAGGGCAGGGACAAGGTGTGGGAGGAAGCAGAGGATGGCAATGTAATTTTTTTTTCCTTGAATACATACACACAATTATTGAGACTTTCACAGGCTTCAGCAGTACTGCTTAGTGTTATTTCTCTTTTGTAGAAGAAAGAGGACCAGAGAGATGTAAAATAATCCACCACAAAGGTCCTAGACATGGGAAAACATCCCATCTTCTTGAGTTCTGGTCTGGTGTTTTACTTACTGTACACCACTGCATCCCATGTAGGCTATGTTATTTGAAATCAGCACTGCGTAAATTCTTACTCCAAAGATTAACTTTTGTATGCCTCAGACTCTGCTGATGGAGTTCCAATGTGTCTCAGATACAAACCACATCAGAGCAGATATTCCTGTACATTAGAATTAATATCTCTTCTTAATTAAACTATACAGTGTATGGGTTTACTCACCTTTCTTCTAAGACTCTTGTAAAAGCCAATCAAGGCTGGTAGGCATCCCATAAAATAAGAAGTGCTGTAGTAGTGTAACAGTGTAGCATAATTCATTCCTTGTAAGACTGCATTAATGAGTGCTGTTGGAAAGGTGGATTTGGTTTTCATTGGCTTCTAACTCCTGGACATTTTCATCTGTCCATAGAGTTGTTGAGTGTTATTTGAAGATTGGAGGCTTCATGACAGATTTCAATTCTATGCTTCAATTTCATTGAGTAGATTGAGTTTAAAAGTCATCCTGTTGGGTTTCTTGGCATCAGCCACATGCACACATTTTTGAAGGCTAAGGCTGTTAGCTTCTGGCTTTACTGAAGCTAAAAAGACACTGAACATGGTGCAACACAGAGAGAGCTTGGCCCCAGGTCACCAGCAAAAACAATGGTTTAGGACTACAAATATCATTCATCAAATTCAGTGTTTAAGAGAAGAAAAAAACCAAAACCAAAACCAAAACAAAACAACAAAAACAAACAAAACCACAAATGAACAAACAAAAAAGAAAACAAAAAAAAAAAACCAAAAAACCCAAGAATTTAATTTGATAGAAGATGGAAAAGTAAAGAATAAATTAAATCCAAAATAAGCCTTTCTACTTTGTTTGTTTCTCCCTTTCTGGTTGGGATAATTTTGTATTTTTCCCACCCACTCTGAATGCAACTTAATAGTCACATCTACCTCTGTGTAAGTTTTATAAAATTGCTCTAACACACATTATGTGTCAATTGCTGCAATGATCATTGAAGAGGAAAGGAGTGACATCAAATATTAATATAGGCATCAATTTCTTCCTTGAGAGCATGTGTGTGAAATGTCTTTTATAATCTAAACCTGACAGGGGGAGTTATTACACTTCAGTGATCTTTCTGAGTCCAACTTGCTGAGAATTCAAGCCATATAGTTTGATATTGCTTACAAAAACTAGAAGAGATGGTGAAATTAGGGTAGAAAACACCTAAATATACTTTTCCTACCTCATGCACCTTCTTTTCGAACCCTAAAAAGAAGGCTGCTCTCTCTGAATGGTGATTCTCATTTAATTTCTAGTCTTGTGGTTCAGTAAAGTTAGAAATGTATTTTCCCATAGTTGGTTATGTTCACGCTCGGCCTCAAAGCAGCAGGGTAGGCACAATCCCAAGCACAAATAATGGCTGGGGGAGGAATGGCTGAGAGCAGCCCTGAGGANAGGGGGTTGGAGCTAGATGATCCTTGAGGTCCCTTCCAACCTTACCATTCTATGATTCTATGATTCTATAGGTAAAAATCTACTCTGTATATTTTGTGGTTGATTTAAAGAAGAAAGCATTTGAAAGACAGATTTATGTATGTGCCCAAACTTTGGGAAATTGGCATTTTAACTTTGAGAGTTAAAGACTGTTCTGATAATAGTCTCTCAAACACTAATAACTCTGAAGCGGTCATTGCTGAGTGGATCCCTTCTATCCACTCATGCAGGAATCTGTTCTGAATTGCAAACCCAGCCCAGTTTCACTGGGGCCAGATGGGGTTTTTTTTGGTGAGAGTGAGAAAAGGTCACAGGTTACGAAATAAAACAAATGTTTAGAATTCGACTCCTGAACTTATTTTTTTTCCCTCTTCATATTTCAAAACTTTCATTTTAAAGAAAGGTTCAAACAGCAAGAGACACAAAAGGTGTTTCATGGGTAAGGGGAGCTTCAGTTAGACACACTGAAAAGGGCAATGCTCAGCTCTTCACTCTAGAAACATAATATATGAAACTATTCAGATTCAGGCAGGTCCTTGCAGATAAACACCATGCAACATAGAAAATACATGGAGATGTTCTCTGTGCTTCTCTCCATTGGTCATCTGCAATCTCTTAGGTTTGTAAGGTTCTTTTGCTAGCCAGTCCTTTCAAAACAAACAATAAAAGTATATTTTGGATGTGTCTGCTCACAAAGAATATTTTTTACATGTTTTGTCTTGTCTTCATATTAAGTACCTTATGAAGAGCATCTATCTGGAGTGCTGCTTCTTCCTCTTCTCCTCAACTGCTTAAGTTTAGAAAAGTGACTGTGTTGTAGTCCCACTAAAGGTGTAATGCAAGACAAAAAAATGAATCCTATCCTGTATGCTGTTTGTGCAGCACTTTTGGAGCAGGATATGGAGAGGACAGCACTGGAAAGCTTT
>WBNM01037050.1:0-16620 GCA_013399055.1 Ramphastos sulfuratus
TGATTTCTTTTAAAAACACTTCACTGTGAAAGTAAAATAACTCAAACAATCAGCTTTAAAAATGAAGCCTTAACATCCTTAACCATTCTGACACTGAGAGCATCAGTAAGCAGTTTTCTGACATCACGTGCTAACATAGAATCATAGAATGGTAAGGTTGGAAGGGACCTCAAGGATCATCTAGTTCTAACCTCCTGCCATAGGCAGGGACACCTCCCACTAGTACAGGTCACTCAAGGCCTCCTCCAACCTGGCCTTGAACACATCCAAGGAGGGAGCAGCCACAACCTCCCTGGGCAACCTGTGCCAGTGTCTCACCACCCTCACTGCAAAGAACTTCCTCCTAACATCTAGCCTAAATCTCCCCTCTGCCAGTTTAAACCCATTGCCCCTTGTCCTGTCATTACAAGACCTTGTAAATAGTCCCTCCCCAGCCTTCCTTTAGGCCCCCTTCAGATATTGGAAGGCTACTCTAAGGTCTCCTGGAAGCCTTCTCTTCTCCAGGCTGAAGAGCCTCAACTCTCTCAGTCTCAACATGGACATGTGAGACCTATGTCCCAACAAAAGAAGTCACAACATGAGCAAACCAGGCATGTCTACAGTTCCCATCCTGTCAAGAAACTTGTAAGAGGCTTCCTATCACTCCATCATGAAGTAGTTTTTAAACTCCTCTGATAGCTGGTGTTACTGGCACATAAAAATCAGACAACACACAAAACAGCATGTCTAAACAAATGCTAAAAAGTTTAAGCTAGAAGCTCTCTGGGGCCATCTAGTTCAATCTTCTGCTCAAAGCAGGGCTAATTTCCAAACTAAAATGGGTTGTTTTAAAGTTTTCACCAGATTTTGACAACTTGTTAAACTGAGGAGTCCAGCCATTGCTGTGGTGGTTTAGAGCTAACCCTCTAGCCTGATTCTAAATTATAAACAAGAAATAAGAACTTTCACCACAATTGCCTTCAGGCAGGTCCTTATAAAGGAAATGCCCAAGTGGATGAGATTCCCATAGGTATAACTGCTACAACTTATGTAAAACCTCATCCAAGAATGTGTTTTTCCCCCCATCTCGATCCAATATAAGCCTAAACTTCATGGCGTCCTTTGACCTTGCAGAAAGTCATTACATGTAAAAGAAACCCCTTGACAGAACATAAGAGATTCTGAGGAGAATCATAGAATCACAGAATGTCAGGGGCTGGAAGGGACCTCAAAAGATAGAATCATGCAACCATAGAATCAGTCAGGGTTGGAAGGGACCACAAGGATCAGCCAGTTTCAAACCCCCTGCCATGGGCAGGGACACCCTACCCTAGATCAGGCNATTGCCTCGACCCAGCTGCAGAACCTTGCAGTTGGCCTTGTTGAACCTCAGCGGTTGGCTTGTGCCCACCTCTCCAGCCTGTCCAGGTCCCTCTGGATGGATCCCTTCCCTCCAGCATGTCTGCTGCACCACACAGTTTGGTGTCATCAGCAAACTTGCTGAGGCTGCACTCAATGCCTCTCTCCATGGCATCGACAAAGATGTTGAAAAAGACTGGTCCCAGAACTGATCCTTGAGGGGCTCTGCTTGTCACTGCCTCCACTTGGACATGGAGTCATTGACAGCCACTCTTTGGGTGCAGCCATCAAGCCAGTTCTTTATCTGTCTTGTGGCCCACCCATCAAACCCATGTCTCATCAGCTTGGAGACCAGGATGTGGTGTGGGACAGTGTCAAAGGCTTTGCTCAGGTCCAGGTAAATGACATCAGTTGCTTTCCCCTCATCTATTAATCATCTACTCCAATCCCCCTCCCAGAGCAGATCTATACCTGATCTAACTTGTGTGAGTAGTATCACTGAAGTTATTCACAGATCTATGTCATTGTATGGCCATAATTAAAAAATGAACCAAAATAAACCAAACAAATAAACCCTGAAACCATGCAAAATGAGAAAACATGATATAAAGTCTGAGGAGGCAGAAAAACACTGAGAAAAAATATTATTCTGAGATATCTTCTCATGTCAGAGCTTCTATGTAATACTAATATTTCAATTACATAGCAGGTTACATTTTTAGTATTTGTGATCTCTGCTAAAACAGACTCATAGAATAAATTTGTTTGAGTTGAAAAAGCCCTCTAAGATCACCGAGTCCAACTGTCAAACTGACACCACCCTGGCCATTAAATCATGTCCCCAAGTACCATGTCCACACATTTTTTTAACACCTCCAGGGATGCTGACTCCACCACCTCCCTGGGCAACCTGATCCAGTGCCTGACCACTCTTGCAGGAAAGAAATTTTTCCTAATGTCTAACCTAAACTTCCCCTGGTGTAACTTGAGACCATTTCCTCTCGTTCTATCACTTGATACCAGGTATAAGAAACCAAACTGGGTAATAATTGAGCCATTCTCATAACATATTGTAGACCCTTCCCTTTTAAAAGACAGTTTTGTAGAAATCAATGGCAATCAAAATTAAAACTGTAATAAAATCAAGACACAATTTTGAGAATCAGACCCCATCTGCAGTACTGTGTGCAGTTNGGAGGAGGCCTTGAGTGAGCTGTGCTAGTGGGAGGTGTCCCTGCCTATGGCAGGGGGTTGGAACTAGATGATCTTTGAGGTCCCTTCCAACCTTACCATTCTATGATTCTATGAATATTTCAATAGTATATATAAGATTTCTCCAATGAAACAACCACAACAGTTTTACATTCCACAGCCAGAAAGCTGACAGTTAATAAAAACATAATTCTTTTTTTGTAATTGTGGAGTGAAAATGGATATAAAAATGTTGTGTTGTGTGTATCTACCTTTGGAAAAGCCACTTTTCTATAAAGGCAGGGAAATTTAAATTGGCAAGTTTGTGACCTTCTTTAGTCCTGTTTGGAATTCCTTCTGGAGCATTTTGACTTTTAGAGAGATTTTAGTGGCTGTGTTTGTTTATTGGAGAAAAAAACACAATAATTTCATGATCCCTCCTGGAGAGGTCAAAACACTGTGAAACAACTGTAAACATCCTGGAAGCCAAGAAATAAACTCTGAAATATTTTACACAAACATGTACACATATTTAGAAATAAAGCAATTTTTAATCTATAAAGAACTACTGAATATTTTAGCATATGTATGTCTTGGGCTGCTGTTTTGTTTGTTCCTCTAAACCTAGTTGAGGAATCCAGACAAAGGAAAAATCCCAGTGGCAGTAAAAAAAAAAAAAATGTAGTGGCAGAAACTCAAAGCAGAACAAGGCCAAACCCTGAGTGCCTCATGGGTGTAAGCATTTTTGTCCATACTTGTATGTGAAATGTACAGTTGATGCCAGTCAAAAAATATACTTCCTTGCACTACAAGTCACCCAGACTCCAACTTGCTGGGCTGGGAGAGAATAAAAATGATCTTCTGAATCTGAAAAGTTTCTAATACTACGTTGAGGCACAACTAGAAACAGTGGAGAGAGAAAAACAATTAGGCACCCTTAGCTAGTGTGATATGCTTACAAGAGAGAAGTGGAGACTGTAAGAAAAGATACATAAGATTATGAGACATTAGAATAATTTTAGCATTCTTCAATTATCTATTACATAATTAAATTTCAATTTCAGCTTATATAAAATCAAGTTAAAAAGCAAAATGGAAAATCTGTATTTTTGCAGTATCTGGGAAATGAAAAGTCTAATCCAAATAGAAATCAAGGTTGGCATAATTTCTAAATTTACAGACTAGTTCAATAAAGATGGATGTTTTCAAACTGTAAAACTGCAAATTACCTCACAGACTTGATCCAACACACAAAACTGCAGATGAGTGGAATTACAAGTCTGGTTTGGAATCCAGATGAAATCAAACTGAGAAGTATCTTGTGAAACAGCCTCAGGATAGTAATAATCACAGCATCACAGTATCACCAAGGTTGGAAGAGACCTCAAAGATCATAATAATAGAAGTCTGAACAGGCATTGCCAAAACAAATGCCAGGTCTGTACGTCAAAACCTCTCTATCAAACTGCACTGTTGATAGCCAAGACAATGCAGAGTTCAAGTAGGTGACACTTAGCTGCACTGACTCTTTGCAGAGCGATAGGCACCAAAAGTAGCGAACTCTCAAATATGAAGAGATGCAGCTCCATGTATGAAGATGCACCAATCAGACTGATTAAGAAGACATCAAATGTGTAAGAATCTCTGTTGAGGAAACTACATGTGATGGGTTTGGGAGTTACCTGCCCCCCCACACTTTATAAAATCACCCAGAATAGACTAAGCCAGCTGGAAGTTAAGGACTGAAGCTCTATTTACAGCTTAGCACAATATACAGAGATACACACAATAGACAGGAATAGTTACAGAAATATACAAGTTAAAGGTAATACAGAAACACAACACCCCTCCCAGAAATTAGAACCCCCAGGAGGGGCTCCCAACTACCCTTCCACCTTTTTCCCATCCCTCTACCTTACTCCAGGGTCTGGCTTAAGCGCAAGGTGAGTTTGGAGGATTGGCCAGAGGGGTTAGAAGCAGAGCGGTTAGTTAAGTTACTCAGCAGAGAGGAGAAGAACAACTGGCTCCCAGAGAGACTAAAAGACTCTCTGTTGTCTATGTTTGTGTTCTTGTTCTTATACATCTCAGCATGCCTATGAGTGAAGTAGACCTCACCATTGTTTTCTTTCACAGCCTATAAGCTAATTTTTTTTCTTAAAATATTCCAATTAGCCCCAAACCAGCACACTACATTTCAAGTAATCAACTCATTAACATATTCTAATTAAATCCTTTGAATTTTATCTTTATCCCTTGCATCTCAGGGGTGACCTCATTGCTGTCCAAGACTACCTGAAGGGAGGTTGTAGCCAGGTGGGGTTGGTCTCTTCTCCCAGGCAACCAGCAACAGAACAAGGGGACACAGTCTCAAGTTGTGCCAGGGGAGGTCTAGGCTGGATGTTAGGAGGAAGTTCTTCCCAGAGAGAGTGATTGGCATTGGAATGGGCTGCCCAGGGAGGTGGTGGAGTCGCAGTTGCCTTGAGGTGTTCAATGAAAGCCTGGATGAGGCACTTAGTGCCATCGTCTGGTTGATTGGCTAGGGCTGGGTGCTAGGTTGGACTGGATGAGCTTGGAGGGCTCTTCCAACCTGGCTGATTCTATGATTCGTATATTAAAATTAGAAAAAGATTCATGTCCAGAAGTGTCAGGAAGATTCTGATACCAATAAGACAGTCTTATCCTTCAAATCCAGCTTGAATCTGCTGTTTTGAATTTTAAGCATGACAGGGGGAAAAAACATTCATAAAGCAGGATATTTTTCTTTGCCACTGTCACAGAATTAAAGGTATGAATTAAGCATGAGAATAATATTATTTACAGTGCTAATGATGGAGGCAAAACTGTTGAATGTTGAAAAGTGTGTGTTAAAATAACATCTTTATTTAAGTAAAATATTTTTTATGAATGCACATTCAAGGAAATTCATAATATTAATCTACTATCAATCATCAGGCCAGATTGACTTTTAATCAATGAAGTCAATTAAAATGGCGAGCAGTTGTGTGGGCAGCCTGACTTAATGAGGAAATCCTCATGAAGTATCTGATTACCAGTGTCACATGTGGGTTCATAATTGGATTTATATAGAATCATAGAATGGTAAGGTTGGAAGGGACCTCAAAGATCATCTAGTTCCAACCCCTTGCCATAGGCAGGGACACCTCCCACTAGTACAGCTCACTCAAGGCCTCCTCCAACCTGGCCTTGAACATCTCAAGGGAGGGAGCAGCCACAACCTCCCTGGGCAACCTGTTCCAGTGTCTCACCACCCTCACCGCAAACAACTTCCTCCTAACATCCAGTCTAAATCTCCCCTCTGCCAGTTTAAACCCATTGCCCCTTCTCCTGTCATTGCAAGACCTTGATATACTCCCTCATTCACTCCTCCTTGCCACACAAATCTGACCTGTGTCAGTTAAAATGGATTAGTTAAGCTGGTGTAGACACATATATGCTCCAACTCACACAGAATAATTTTAATAGATCACAAGTCTAAGGTTTAGCCAAGTTTAAACAGGTGTAAATATGCATTTAGCTGAGCTCAGGCCATAAACACAGCTCTCCTACCACAACCAGCTGCGTCCGTGCACGTTATGTATTACATCCTTCTCTTCCTCATTTGCAAGAGGATCAGCTTTATAACTTTCTTAGGCAAAATCAGCCAAGGAAGCCTGAATAATTTTAATCAATGTTATGAGCTCAACCAGCTAATTTTTCTAGAAATTCCTAAGGAATACCTTCCTATCTGCCTGAAGGTAGTGAAGATGGCTGGAGACAGATGCAGTTCCCAAAGGAGGGAGGCATGACCTTAGTAACCAGTGCTTTTTGTTTTGCCTTGACTCTGGTCCCTTGATGCCACCTTGTTCTTTTGCTGGATGAATCACTGAATAATCAAAACATTTCTATGCCATGAGGTTTTTCTAATGTTCTGTCTTTATTTGACAAGACTTTTTCTAGGCTGAAGAAGCCAATCTACCTGCTATCAGTGGCACAACAGCCCTTCTCTGCCTTCCACTGTCCTTGCCATCCTTCACCATAACTTTTCCTTTTCTACCATATCATCTTCCAGGAGAAGGGAAGAGATGAGAGCTATAGATATATTAATAACATATGAGAACAATGGATTTATTCAATGACACAATGATCATCTTTGCATCCCATAAAATTTCTTTCCCAGTGTCTCTTCCCTAAGGTTAAAGCTCATATTGTGTAAGCGTAGCCTTTCTGTTTTCACTGGCCAGAGCCATGAAGGTGTTTATCTTTAAACAACAAAGCTATGCCAACTTTAAATCATCATTAACGTTACATCATGTAGAATAGGGCACTATAGTATGCATGTCAGTCAGAATGGATCATTTGATTAGACTTTACAAACCTCATAGAGAGCTACTTTGGAGAAATAAGAGCACACCATGCAGCCAAACTGCTAAACAATTTCTGGTTAGGTTCCACTATTCCCCCTTGTTTTCAGGTCTCTGCTATTTGGGATGGAATCACCCTGAGCCATACACAGACTAGCTGCTGGAGTTCTAATTTGATATGGCTAAGATATGGAGAATTGGAATGGTAAGATTTGCCTCCTCTCTTTTCATGTGGTTTCCATGAGGAACTTAATTTCCTCAGAAAATTTCTGGCAGTGTGACAAACCAAAAATCCTTGCAATCCAAACCGTTGTGTGCTTTGGAGACTGTCTCCCTCTGCCACCCATGAGAAGAAATGGTTACCATCACTACACACACACACTAAAACACTGGAGGGAAAACAAACAAAACATGCTTTGCCTGCTCACTGAAACATAAACATGCCTTGAGAATTAAAGTGGCAGTTCAGCAATATGTCACTGAAAAAAATACAATTACAAAGCACAAGAAAGGAGCTGATATAATGCAATACAAATATTTCATCATAGAAACACATCAACGTTTTTAATGAACTTGGAAAAAATATCCTAACTACAAAATTCCTAAGCCTTATGAGATGGAGGAATGCTGATAAGTAGTTGGTCCTGGGATGTAAACTTACATCTGCAGGTGTAAGAGCCTCAGTATGAGCCTAACACCAGCAAGAACACTCCTACAGAGCACCCTGATTTTCCTGAGCAGAGAAGTCACACCATTTCTTCCTTGTGGTTAGAGAAAAAGGGTGAAATTAATCCTGACCAGGCAGACTAAGTTTATATCCCATGGGTACCAGAAGCTGCCTGATCCTATTCTGTGATTAATTCCAATTAGAAAAAGTTAGAAAAACATATTCTTTCTGCAGCCTGCCCTTTATGTCCTCTTTATTAGATTCCTATGCCCTTGAAACTTTTCTCTCACATACCTTTGCCTAAAAGCACCTCTATTAATATTTGATTTATACCACTTTATAATCTCGTTTTACTGTTGGACTCAGGGGTTTGCAGCTAGATCATCCTTGAGGTCCCTTCCAACCTTACCATTCTATGATTCTATGACTCTGCCATGTGCCATGCCAGCTGATATGAGATCAGCTAGAATTCATCCAAGCGTGAAAATTAAATTAAATCAATATCACAGCCAAAATGTAGATATCATAAGCACATTGCAAATATGAGGATGGAGAAAGAACTTCTTAGCAATTACTTTTTATCTTTTTTTCTTCAATATTTTAAACCATGTATGCTTAGATTGTATCTAACAAACAAACAAAAAAATACACAACAACCAAAGAACACAAAACCCAAGACAACCCAGTGAAATATATTGTGCTGGTTTGAGGTTAATTGGACTATTTTAATTAAAAAACAGATTATAGGCTGTGAAAAGAAAACAATGGTGATGTCTACTTCACTCCTAGGCTTGCTGAGATGTATAAGAACAAAGACACAAACATAGATAAGAGACACACGGAGACACACTCGGTCTCTCTGGGAGCTTGTGTGTCAACTGGCCTCTCTGCTGAGTAACCTAACTAACCACTCTGCTTCTAACTCCCCTTGCTGATCCTCCAAACTCACCTTGCACGTAAGCCAAACCCTGGGGCAAGGTAGAAGAGGGGAAAGAAGGGGGAAGGGCGGTTGGGACCCCCTCCTAGGGACCCTGATTTCTGGGAGGGGTATTGTATTTCTGTATGACCTTTAACTTGTATATTTCTGTATATAGCTGTAAATATTCACGTGAAATGTGTATATATCTGCTTGTACATTGTGCTAAGCTGTAAACATATCTTCATTCCTTAACTTCCAGCTGGCTGAGTCTAGTCTGGGTGATTTTATAAAGTGTGGGGGGGGGGGGGGGGGGGGAAACTCACAAACCATCACATGTATACGTAGGTCAAGCATCTTTGAATGGATTCTTCAGTAAAGCTCTCAATTATGCAGAACTGGAAAAATACTGAAGATGATGCACAGCAGAATACAGAGCCCAAGATGATACACCTCTGCCTACACAAGAAGCACGGAACACTAAGATACTGGAGGAAAATGGGGCAGTGGAAATAGAGCACTAAGGTTTAAGAAGAGGTAGGAGCTGATGATGGGGAAGAGCAGCACTGATTTCACTTGGAAGCAGTAAGCCCTACCTAGCCAAAGCCCGGGGCTAACAGGCAGCTAACCGCTACTTGCTGAAGTGACTGCCACCTAGCGGAACTACAGCACACTGCACCACACTTCTTACAGGTCGGAAACTCTTGCCCCTGACTAATTACCTAACTTGTACGTTTGGCATTTGGTTTCAAGATTGAGAATTTTGTAGCATTTTTTCCCAAATCAACTATTTCTGAAGACTTAAAAAAAAAAAAAAAAAAAAAAGTAGTTTCTATTCCCTTTCATCTCCCAATATATTTATGTATTTTTATCTTTCTAGAATTCTGCCTTTCTGTACTGGCATGCCAGTCCTTTTGGTGTTATGTCTAATGACTTTTGAGGCTGAATAATGTAAGCCACTAAAATAATTTAAGTCGAAGAGTTTTACTGATGAATATTAATCTTTATTAAACTTTCTTTTATTAAACTTTCTGCAGTGAAAAGCCAGTTTGCTGACGACACCAAGCTGTGTGGTGCAGCAGACACGCTGGAGGGAAGGGATCCATCCAGAGGGACCTGGACAGGCTGGAGAGGTGGGCACAAGCCAGCCTCATGAGGTTCAACAAGACCAAGTGCAAGGTCCTGGAGCTGGGTCGAGGCAATTCCAAGCACAAATTCAGGCTGGGCAGTGACTGGCTGGAGAAGAGCCCTAAGGAGAGAGACCTGGGGGTGCTGGTGAACAAGAAGCTCAACATGAGCCAGCAGTGTGCACTTGCAGCCCAGAAAGCCAACCAGAGCCTGGGCTGCATCAGGAGAAGTGTGACCAGCAGGTCGAGGGAGGTGATTGTCCCCCTCTATTCCGCTCTGGTGAGACCCCAGCTGGAGTACTGCATCCACTCCTGGAGCCACTATTACAAGAGGGATGTAGACATGCTGGGGCATGTCCAGAAAAGGGCCACGAGGATGACCAGAAGGCTGGAGCAGCTCTGCTATGGGGACAGAGACTGAAAGAGTTGGGGCTGTTCAGTCTGGAGAAGAGGAGGCTCCCAAGTAACCTTCTTGTGGCCTCCCAGTATCTGAAGGGGGCCTACAAAAAAGCTGGGGCGGGATTTTTTAGGCCATCAGGTAATGACAGGACTAGGGGGAATGGAGCAAAGCTGGAGGTGGGGAGATTCAGACTGGACATGAAGAAGAAGTCCTCACCATGAGAGTGGTGAGAGCCTGGAATGGGTTACCCAGGGAGGTGGTTGAGGCCTCATCCCTGGAGGTGTTTAAGGCCAGGCTGGATTGAGGCTCCGGCCAGGCTGATCTAGGGTAGGGTGTCCCTGCCCATGGCCATGGTCCCTTCCAACCCTGACTGATTCTATGATTCTATGAAAATTGCAGATGGATAAAAAAAGCTAGGGCCACCATCTTCACTCTTGAGACACTCAGCTGTCATTTCAGATTCATAATCAGTCCCACTGATAGTAATAGAAACAAGGCTAATAAAATGGTAAAAAATTGCTTGATTCCATGGTTATTTCTGGAAAAGCAGAAAACTACCTGAGATGACAAACCCCAGCAAATCAACAAAGTACTATCCCCAGATGTCATTATTTCTTGCATTGCAAGGTAGCTAAGACCACACACCTTTCTATGCACGTTCCACTCTCATTGTCAGTAAACTACACCTATGGCAAAAATGCATCCCCTGACTTTACATTATCTATGCCCACATCACCTAACTAATTTTAAAAAAATTATTATACACCAATAATGTGGGCTATTAAGTCCATAGAAGTCATTTAAACTCAATTAAGTAGTTCCCCACTTGTTTGCAAACCTTTTAAGTGTCTTATGACACATTTGTACAGAAGTTAGGAAAAATATTTATTTGGCTGGCTTTTAGAACTGCTAGGCTGTATCCTAACAACTGAAAAAGTGACAATAAATAACATGTCAATCAAGCTGTCTTGGCAGAGAGCAATTCTGAAGCTCTGCAATACCAATTTTCGGGGAAACTATTTTCCAGCTCATCTGCCAAACTGCTTCTTTATTTCCTGATCGAGGACATTTCAACACGAGTCTCACTTCGGGCTTACGCGTAACAAACACTGCTGCTGACCCCATCACATTCCTCTCTTTTTCTTTCCCTCTTCCTTTCAGGTGTTAAACTCCTGCGGCGGCCGAGGCTGCTGCAGAAGGAAGCTGTATGATGGTTTGGGAGTTCCCCGCCCCCACACACTGTGTAAAATCACCCAAACTAGACTCAGCCGGCTGGAAGTTAAGGACTGGAGCTATATTTAAAGCTTAGCACAATATACAAGCAGATATATACACTATATACAGGAACATGTACAGAAATATACAAGTTAAAGTTAATACAGGAGCACAACACCCCTCTCAGAAATGAGTCCCCAGGAGGGGCTCCCAACCACCTTTGCACCTTCTCCCCACCCCTCTACCTTACCCCAGGGTTTGCCTTACGCTCAAGGTGAGTTTGGAGGATCAGCCAAGGGTGTTAGAAGTAGAGTAGTTAGTTAGATTATTCAGCAGAGAGGAGAGGACCCAGTAGCTCCCAGAGAGACACCGAGAGACTGTCTTACCTATGTTTTGTGTTCTTGGTCTTACACATCTCAATAAGCCTATGAGTGAAGTAGACATCACCACTGTTTCCTTTTCACAGCCTATAATATAACTTTTTCCATTAAAATATTCCAATTAGCCTCAAACCAGCACACTGAGCAGGCTGAAATTCAACCAGCACGGCTCTTCCATTGGAAACTAGCGCTTGGCCCTCACACCCTGAGGCACACGGTTTCCTCGCGCACGAGATGGCGCCATTCTGGGCCAGGGGGATGGTGGGCTAACTCGGCCTCCTGGGGCCTAGGGCTGGCTGGCTGGCTTGCGTGCTTGTTTGCTCGCTTGCTGACAGGTTGGATCTGTGGCTTTGGCTCTCCCACTCCCCGCCGCCGTCCCTCCAACCCGCGCAAACCCCGGCGCCCGGCCCGCCGGAGGACCCTACCTGTGCGGCCGCAAAAGACTCCGCCTGACCGAACGGCGTCCTGCGTTCCTATGGCGACGCGAGGGCCTTCTTCGTCCCACCCTGTGCCCTCTCTCTCGCTTTCTGATTGGCTCCAGCATCCAGCCCTGCTGCGCAGTAGAAGCAGACTACGAAGATACTGCCCCTTTCTCCTTCACTGATAGGCTGGGCTCGACCCTTTTCTGGCGAATGTAGTTTCCGCCTCCTGCAGCCGAACTACAACTCCCAGAAGCCTTTTCGGTGAGGGGTGCGGCTGGCGCCCGTTGCCGGGGCGCGGGACAGCGGCTGCTGCCTGTTTACCACCGTCCCGGTGCCTCTTTCCTCGTGCAGCCGCGCCACGTGACCGGGCGCGGCGGGGCGGTGCTAACGGCTCTCCGTCGCTCGGAGGAGCGGCTCCCTGCCCCGTTCCGCCTCTTCGAGGGCCTTCTTCCACGGCTCTCTCCGCCGGGTGACATGAGGGCGCTGCCTCCTCGCTGGGGGCCTTTGGCTGTGAGGGCGGCGGGCGGGTGGTGGGCGCCGCCCGTTCCCCGCCGCGGCTGCAGCGACTCTGCTGAGGGCGGCGAATGTAAGCCCTTTAAGGAATGGGCGTTGGCAGTCAGCCCGCGGGGGCGGCTGCGGGTGCGGCTGCCGTGCCAGGTGAGCATCCGTCCGCTGGACTCTCAGCGCTACCCGGGCGCAGACCGCGTGCTGGTCGCCGTCAGCGGCGCCGGCGGCAGTCCCCCTCCCCGCGGCCGGCAGCAGGACCGCGTCCGGGTGGAGTACGACGAGGCGCTGGAGCAGGTGGCGATCGTTGCGGACGGCGTGGACAGCAAGACTGCCGTGGACGTCAGGACACCTGTCAAGTTCGGTGGGTGAAGCGGGGGTGGGTGTTCTCCCGTACCTTCGACGGGAGAGACGGCGGCACGCCCAGCACGGCGGCACGCCCAGCTGTCAGCCTGCCCGGCTGCTAGCCCTTTCCTTCCGGCGTGCTGCAACGTGAAGCCCGGGAAGAGATGGGATGGTAGCTGCAGGTGGGGCTCACCGGGGACTGCCGACACTGCTGCTGCTTCGGCTGGAGGCGCTGGTGGCAGCGGATATTCGGAAATGGCATCGCGCGCCCTCTAATTAAGGAGGTTCACAACGTCTCATTTTATCTTAGGTGTTTGAGTATGTGATTTGTTGTTGACCGTTTTGTCAGGAGGAGTTGTGCAGACTTGTGCTCCTAAGTGGAAGTCGCAATGCACACTTGTACCTTTGTTCTGACAGCAGATGTGCTAGAGAAGACGTAACAGCAGCTCAGGTGGGAGACAACAGTTCACAGTATCTGCTGTGTATGACTGCAGTTCAAGGGTTGTTCTCAGAAGGGTTGTTGGACCTGCCATCTCAATTAATGGTTATGCTGAGTGGCCATCTACTGTGATTATAGAATCGTTTTGGTTGATTAAAAAACTTGTGGAGGGTAAAAATACAGATTAAATACTTGTCTTGTACAAGTCTTGCATTATGCTTTTGGGCAGAAGGCGAAAAATCTGCAAGGTTGCTGGTATGGAACCTACAAACAACTTGGGAGAGCGCCTGTAGTGATTGAAACCAATAAATGTCTTAACTGAACTGAAGTGTCATCAGTAGCTCTAATTTTGAGGAAGCAAAAGGGCAGGCTTGCTAGGATAATTCCCTTCATTGACCTGAGATTACTTGATCTGGAGAAATTTGTGTTTAATCATTGATGTGTTAGGTTTTTTCCACTGCAGATTTGTGCCATTACCTGTGCAATGCAGAATAACTTTTACTATGCTAGAAAACCTTTTTTGGTTTAGAAAAAGCCCAGCCCTTTACTTCAGGTGGTTTGTCAACACTCCTGCTTTGTTTCATTTGATGCTGTACTATAGCTGTATGTGAGAAATGGGGTGAATAATTTTGTTATACTTCAGCTTCATACATCTCATCCATGACTTCTGTAGAGCATGGTGTTATATTCTCTTGGTTTTAATTTCTCCAAACCCTTACTGCAAATATACTCTGCACCTTTTATTTTCTCTTGCAGTTTTCCCCCCTGTATCTTGAATCCTGCTATGTCTGTTACTCATTGCTGTAGTTTACATTTTTGGAACACTGTTGATAATTGAAGGAGTGTTTCTTAAATGTGTTTGCCAAAAGTTACTGTCTCTTGTTTCCTAACAACTAATGTAGAGACAAACATTCTATAAATAAAATTGGAGTCTTCCCCCCTGCTTTTCTGCCCTCAGCATACTTTATGCTAGAATGGCTGTGCTGATTTGTACTGCAAGTCCAGCTAGCTCACTGTCCTGTCTCCAGCAGTAGTCATAAATAGATGCTCAGGGAAGAGTAAGAACAGGGCAGTCATAAAGGATATTTCTTCTGAGTGTTCTCTTAGTCATAAACTGTTTTCATCCTGATACACATCAGCCCCTCAGTCTGTCTTTCTTCTGTGTGTCTACTTAAACACATAGACATTTTTAGGGTGAGAGCTTCCTAGCAAGCTCTGTGCCTCTTGGAAAAGAATTCCACAAGGCACAGAATCCATTAAAATTCCTGCTAATTCGTCATTCAAATATGTGGTATGCCAATATCTTTCTGTAATTTGTGTTTCTAACCAGTCTGAATAATTTAGTGTTGTTAATGAAACTTTTCATCCTTGGTATTTGTGCTGATTTCCAAATTGATGTGGTGTTGAAGGTGAAGCTAAAGACCACATAGGACTAAGGATGTTATCAAAGACACCTGAAAATCCAAGTTATTTCTCTTAAACAGATCAACTGTCTCCTTGAGTCTTTCACTGAACTCTTTAACAGAATTATCTTCTCAGAGACTTTTGTAGTTTTGACTCTTCTGTGAGAATAGTCACTTTTAAGATCTGGAGAATCTCAGCCTTCATAAAGAATTCAATGCGGAGAGCCTTCATGAAAGCCTCATTACTAAATCCTGGTTAATGGTGAAAAAATCATTTAGCCTTTGTCCTGTCTTTGAGAATGTTCTTATCCTGAATATCAACCAACCCCACAGAGTCTTACAGCCTTCCTTCTTGAAATAGGCTTTATTAGCTTGTAGGTTTCTAAGCCATTCCACTGGGGTTTGTGGTAACCTCAAGCAGTTGAGGTACACTGGACAGTATGTGGATTATAGTCCACTTCTACTAGCTGCTGTTTGTCACCTCATAATTAGCATGATGTTGGTATTGTCTGTTAATGGTGTGATCCAGGTGTATCCAGAGAGATGATGGTTGGTTGGTTGGTTTGTTTTTTTAACTCACTTAAGTAGAATTCCTACTTGTCAGTCAGTTTCAGCTTTAAGTGTCCTCTCAGCTCTGGCTTGGTTTTTGAGTTCTCTAAGTAGTAGGTTGTGCTTGGGCTGTTCCTTTATTTAGGAAAGAATTACCCATTAGACATCATTGCGCAAGTGGAAGATCTTATCCCTTGTAAAAACATGTTGCAAACAAGAAAGAAACTGTTGTTCCTTTCCAAACACTTTGCCTTTTCTCTGGCCTTCCTTGAATGTGTGAGGAGGGTCTTAACTTGTTCTGTTTAGACTCTTTTATCTGAGCTCTCAGTCATTTAGCTGTAAAAAGTTGGGGAGTTGATGTGAATGCCTTCACAGTATTCTAGCTTCTTAATTTCTGAAGTTGAAGCATTTTATAAAAGCTTGTGCAATTTAGGTTGGAGCTTACCCAGGAAGCTCTAAGTTAGCCAAAACTCCTTAGACTCTGAAGAGCATATGCAGAAGACAATCAGCTTAAATATACATTTTTAAATCAAAGACAACTTGTACTTGGCTCACTGGGCTGCTTACTAAACAATTCTCTATTTCTTAGTGTCTAGTCATGTTGTGTATAGCATTTCAGTCTCATAATTCAGCCTGTTTCAGGGCTCTATCACCCTCACAAGGAAAAAAGTTTTTACTTATGTTTATGTGGAACTTCCTGTGGTCCAGCTTGCACCCATTGCCCCTTGTCCTGTCATTGGACATGACTGAAGAGCCTGGCTTCATCCTTCTGACACTGCCCTTCACATCTTTATAAACATGAGTGAGGTCACCCCTCAGTGAGTAATGTACTAATGAGTTGGGGAAAAAAAAGTTCATCAGTGTTTACTCCTAAGCACAGCCTCAGAGTAGCCCTCAATAAATAATTTTAACTGACGTATTTTACACATATGCTCACCCTTACTGATAAGCTTCCATCGTCGCAACGTGCTTAAAGTGACTCTGCAGTCATAAAATCCTAGAATGGGTTGGGTTGGAAGTGGCCTCCAAAGGTCATCTAGTCCAGCCCCCCTGCAGTCAGCAAGGACAACTTACTCAGAGCCTCCTTCAGCCTCACCTTGAGTATCTCCAGAGATGGGGCCCTAACTTCTCCCTTGACAACCTGTTCCAGAGTTCCATCACCCTCATAGTGCAGAACTTGTTCCTGATGTCCAATCTAAATCTCCTGTCATTTCAAATCATTGCCTCTCCTCCTATCATGCAGGCCTTTGGAAGCAGCCTCTTTGCAGCCTTCTTGTAGGCCCTCTTCAAGTACTAGAAGCAGTCCTGAGGCACTGGAAGTATTTTAGCAGTCTACTTCAAATAGTCATAGAATCATAGACTC
>WBNM01037053.1:0-16400 GCA_013399055.1 Ramphastos sulfuratus
GGTCTGGTACATTTCAAATAGTGTGTGTGGGGAGGGGAGTTCCTAATCCACCACAGTCTTGGTATGCAAGAGAGAGAGAGAATTTGGAGGGGATGGTGACGTGCTGTAACACTGCTTTTGCAGGGATACATGAGCTGGCTTCACATCATACTGCTCTGACCTGGACACGGGGTCATTGTCTTGCCATGCCAATGCAAGACTAAACAGTGGGAGAGACCTGGTGGAGATGTTCTACCACCAGTTCTGAGCTTGCTGAGGCAGAAACAGGCCATGGATTCTGTAGTGTGGTGTGACTTGATAACACACCCAGGGAGCACAGCGATGTGTAACCACAGGATGAGCCTCAGGCTACCTCTTTGGGTCCACTACAACCTCCTACTCCTGTGAACTCTTAGTGACAGTGTCTCAACCAGCCCCTGCCCTCTCACAGGCTGTTGCTTCTCTGGCAGCTTTTGTGTCCTGCATCTTTTCTGTTTCATCCTTTTCTTGATTGTTATTTAGTATTTATTTAAATTTATTAAGGTTGTCTAGCAATAGGACAAGGGGGAATGGTTTGAAGCTGAGGGAGAGCAGTGTTAGACTGGATCTTAGGAAGAAGTTCTTCAGCACAAGGGTGGTGAGACTGTGGAAGAAGTTGCCCAGGGATGTCCAAGGCCAGCTTGGATGAGGCCTTGAGCCACCAAACCTAGTTGAGAGGTCTCCTTGCCCACAGCAGGGAGGTTGGACTAGATGATCTCTGAGATCACTTCCAACCTAAGCCATCCTATGATTCCTTGATAATTTATCTTGCAAGCTGCATTCTCCTGTGCCAACATAACATTTATGTTTCCAGAAAGAGGCTTTGACTTTACCCATGAACCTCTGCCACGAGGACTTTTCTCCTCTTTCACACTTTCTGCTTTCCTTCCACCCATTAAAAAAAGAGAAAAACTTGAAATCCTTTCAAAGAATTCTTTTCCTTTGGTGTGTATTTTATTCCACATTGTTAATGTACCTACCTTATGGCACTTCTGTACCCATTCTGCCACCAGCTTTTGATTCTTTCCACTTAAGAGGCCACAGAAGGGATTTTGCATGGACAGGCAGTGGGTGAACTTGGTGCTGCAGCTGTAGATGTGAGCTCCAGATGTCTCAGTGCTTTCAGTGTGACGTGAACAACCCAACCCCTCTGCCAGTTCACTGACTGTGTTCCTGCTGCATTATTCTATTGCTCTATTATACTGGATTGAGAGGTTGTTTCTCCTGTTTTTATTCAGGTTGGAAAGAGTTTTAAAGCTCCACATGATAACTGTACCCAGTACACATGCACTGAAGCAGCAGGCCAGTTTTCCTTGATAAGTACAGTAAAGGTCTGCCTACCATTTGAGGAATCCAACTGTGTCCCAGTAAGTATTTTGCAGGGAGAGGGGGAAAAAAAAAAAAAAGACTTCTGGAAGGAACCTTGCTGCTGTTCTGGGAGTTTTCATTACTGTTTTGAATGAGCCACACAGTATTTCTTGATCTTAAGAAGGACAGGGATTTGCTTGAGAGAGTCCAGTGGAGGGCTGCAAGGATGCTGAGGGGACTGGAGCACTGCCTGACGAGGAGAGGCTGAGGGGCCCGGGGCTGAGAGTCTGGAGAGGAGAAGACTGAGAGGGGATCTAATCAATGTTTATAGATATCTGAGGGCTGGGGGTCAGGTGGAGAGGACAGGCTCTGCTCACTTGCTCCCTGGGATAGGACAAGGAGCAATGGATGGAAGCTGCAGCACAAGAGGTTTCAGCTCAACACAAAGGGAAACTTCTTTACTGTAAGGGTCCCAGAGCACTGGAACAGACTCACCAGAGAGGTTGTGGAGTCTCCTTCTGTGGAGCCTTTCAAGGCCTGTCTGGATGCCTGTGTGCCCTGAGCTACATTGTCTGGTCCTGCTCTGGCAGGGAGGTTGGACTGGATGATCTCTTTGGGTCCCTTCCAACCCCTAACATCCTGTGATCTTTCTGAGGTGATCCTTCATGTTTGAAGGAAATGTGCTTGTTCAGTTCTGAATGGAGGGTCCCATGAGAGTAAAACAAAACCATCTGAAAACAATTGGAGGATAAGCACTGGAACTTGAAAGAGCAGAGTATTGGGCAACAAAGTGGGGGGTGTTTATCACTTGATCACTCGATGCATTCCTGTTCAGACTACCCTGGGTGATCCTTCATTTGGCAGAGGGGTTGGACTCATTGATCTCTGGAGGTCCCTTCCAACCTCTAACATTGTGATCAGCATTAGGAAAGGCAGCTGAGCAAATGGTAACTCTCCACAGATCCTTAGGGGAGCATCTGAGTGCTGTGTTCTGGTGCTTGGTGCATCACCAAGCAACGAGGCGGTACACAAAGCAGCAAGGAGCAGCACTCATGCCCCAGCTTTCACCTCAGAGTGTTTCCAGTAACTTTTAGAAGGACTGTGAGGCTACACAGCAGGTTGAAAAACCAAAGCAGGGGCAAAGACAGCTGTTGGGTTAGCTTTGAGACATGCTCTGTACAGGTCTGGTTGCTCAATTCCAGGAGCAGCTGTGCTTCTCTGGGGCTCTTTTATTTGTGTGCTGCCCTCCATAGGACCCACAGAAGGTCAGGGATGTGTTCCAGGACATCCTATCAGGTGTGAGAGAGGATACAGAGCTCCAAGAAAATTCACTCCCTTCCTAGCTGTGTTTGTTTTTAAGCAGTCTGATGTATATTCAGTACATGAATAGGTCTGATGAGGGCTCTGTGTGGGTCAGAGCTGAGGGACTATACCTGAACTCTTGTTGCTGCTAACTGCTTAGCAGTATGTGCACCTGAACCCTTCTGATGGTTTGCTTTCTGTGCAGGGCACAGTTGATGTGACTTCTGATGGCTGTTGTAAGACATGTGAGTGCATCACCCACTGATTCCCTATTCCAGTACTGTTCTCCCCTGCTTGTAGCTCTTGTTTCTACCTGCACTGAGAGGATGAAGCTTCCACTGGCTGGAAGACTTCTCTCACAGTAGCAGAACTGTTTTGTACCTCACATCTGGGGCTAAAGATCTGCCTCACTTTCCAATGAGGACATTAAAACTCCTCAATCTTTATTTGTGGTGTTTTAAAAGAACTGAAATGCTTTTTGTATTATACCTCCTGGTAAGAAAACTTGCAGAAGATACACTCTGTGTTCTTCCACCTGGAAACCACCTTGTAAAAAGGGTATTCTGTAGCATGCACCCAGAAATCACAGGGTGTTAGAGAGTCATAAATATCATTTACAGCAACTTTAAAGTGATAAACCCTTTATCTCCTTTAGGCCTTGGTTCAACAGTATCTTTACATGATACTGTAAATAAGTCCCTTATTGATACTGATATTGACACTGATANAAGTCCCATATTGATACTGAGTCCCCTTTGCATGATACTGATGATAAGTCCCATATTGATACTGAGTCCCCTTTGCATGATACTGATGATAAGTCCCATATTGATACTGAGTCCCCTTTGCATGATACTGATGATAAGTCCCATATTGATACTGAGTCCCCTTTGCATGATACTGATGATAAGTCCCATATTGATACTGAGTCCCCTTTGCATGATACTGATGATAAGTCCCATATTGATACTGAGTCCCCTTTGCATGATACTGATGATAAGTCCCATATTGATACTGAGTCCCCTTTGCATGATACTGATAAGTCCCTTATTGATACTGGTATTGATACTGAATCCCCTTTGCGTGATACTTAAATAAGTCCCTATTTAAGCTCCTCCACAAATGGGTGGGAATTGCTTAGCCAAGTTAGTGCCTCGCTGCACTCTGCATTTTGTGGTTATGCACTTGAACTGTGAAAGGTTTTAGTAGGATGACCTGCCCTTGGTTTCCCAGCAGAGACCTTTCAAAACTTCACTTCCCAGCCTGAAGCAGCCTAACAGAGATGTTCTCCCACGCAGGTATCGACCTGCCGCACAAGTGCAAGCGCAACATCAAGGAGCAGTACATCACCTACAAGGGCTGTAAGTCAGTTGCTCCTGTCCCAGTGCCCTTTTGTGAAGGGACCTGCAGCACCTACTCTGTGTAAGTGCAACCATCTCTCTGTCCTCTCCCATGTCTGGTTTCTCTGGGTTTGTCACCTTCCTGCTGTTTAAAGAGATGTGGTTGGGACACTGGGTGTGCAGGGGAGCAGGCACTAGCGGAGTGACTGAATGTTTCCAGGGTGACAGGAGTACCTTGCCTTTGTTAGGAAAACAGGTCCCTTTGGAAAGGCATCAGCTAAATTAACTACCTACCCAAGCCCTCCTGGGGGTTTTGAACTTTACTGCTGTTTAGCTGAGTTTCTTTCTGCTCTTTGGTCTCTGCATGGATTGTTCTTTCCTGTCTTGTCAGACTGGGCTTAATCTAAAAGCCACTTGAAGGTGCTGGGATTTTCCTCAGTGCTTTCAGAGCATCTGTGCATGGCTCATAGCATCCTGAGGGAAGACTGTTATGCCTAAGCAGAAAAATAGGAGATGTTACTCCTCTGCTCCTTAGAAGTGCCTCCATTTGCAGCAGCAAACACAGATCAGTTTGAGAAGGCAGCAGGCAGCAGCGATGTGCAAATCTCCTTTCTGTACAGAAGGCTATGAGGATGATGAGGGAGTTTTCATTACTGTATTGAAGGAGCCACACAGTATTTCTTGATCTTAAGAGGGTCAGGGATTTGCTTGAGAGAGTGCAGTGGAGGGCTGCAAGGATGATGAGGGGACTGGAGCACTGCCTGATGAGGAGAGGCTGAGGGCTGTTTAGTCTGGAGAAGAGAAGACTGAGAGGGGATCTAATAAATGTTCATAGCTATCTGAGGGTTGGGGGTCAGGAGGGGGGGACAGGGTCTGCTCACTTGCTCCCTGGGATAGGACAAGGAACAATGGATGAAAGCTACAGCACAGCTCAATGCAAGGGGGAACTTCTTTACTGTAAGGGTTCCAGAGCTCAGGCACAGGCTGCCCAGAGAGGTTATGGAGTCTCCTCTGGAGACTTTCAAGGCCTCTCTGGATGTGTTCCTATGTGCCCTGAGCTAAATTGTATGGTCCTGTTGTGGCAGGGAGGTTGGACTCAATGTCTTTGGGTCTCTTCCAACCCCTAACATCCTGTGATCCTGTAGGTATTCCTTCGAGGCCAGTGTGATGGAACACAAATGCATCTGCTGCCACGAGAAAAGGAGTCACCAAGTAAAGTTGGAACTGGTTTGCTCTGAGCATAAGAGAATCCAGTTCACATATATGCATGTAGATGAGTGTGGCTGCGTGGAAACAAAATGCCCAAGCAGGAGAACATGAGCATAAACTAAAGGAAACATTTTAGCTCCCACTTAATGCTTTCCTAGCAAGTGAATAGTTTAGAAAAGAGCTGTGAGTAACCTTCATGTGACCACACCTCCCTCTTGTGCTTTTTCCTTCTGGTGTAACATGCAGTTCTGGAAATTAGCTGAAGATTTCACTCTGGCTGTTTGTTGAATAAACTGCATTTCAAAGAGGATTTGTTCTCCTGTCTCAGTGGTGCTGCGGCGGGGGCAAGGTGGTTACAGTCTTTCAGCCCACAGTGGTGCAGAAACCAAGGTGATCACAAGACACTCTGAAGGCAGCTGCTGCCTGTCAAAAGTCCTGCCTGGTGAAACTGTGCAGTGTGAAATCACAACCACAAGCACCACTTCCTTTCCTTCAAAAGGGAAACAGCAATCCCTGTGATTTAACCAGAGAGGCATGGCTTGACTCAGGGGCACATTTGTGGTGTTCTCCCCAGAGGTCCTGAATCTCCTTTGGTTGTGCCTCTGGGTCACTGGCTGGAGGGAAAAAAGGCTTTTTTCCCTTCTGCACAGGAGTGTAAAACCATGTTTTACATAGGCACTACAGAACTGCTCCATCTGCGCCCTTCTGCCGAGTCCTTACCTCATTGGTAGTTTGTATTACTTGCTGACATTGAACTGGGAGCCCTGTGTCAGGTGGGAGTCTGATGTTCAGCCTCACTGCTGGTTAAATGGCTGTGATCTGTGTTAGGAACAACAGTATCCTATGGGGACAAGGATCAGAGTGATCCAAGAGTGCCTTCAGAGCCCCCGAGGGAAGCCGGAGGCTGCGGCCGCTCCCCCGGAGCCCCCGAGGGAAGCCGGAGGCCGCGGCCGCTCCCCCGGAGCCCCCGAGGGAAGCCGGAGGCTTTAGCTGCTCGAGTACTTTCATCTTTTGCCACCTGAAAGAGACTCTCTTAGCAGGCTCCAGGACACTGCCCTCTGTCTGTGGGGCTTTGAGGAATTGTTTTGAAGGGGATGCTTTGAAACCAGCCAAGTAGCTATGAAGTGCATTAACCTTTAGAACCATAGAATCAGTTAGGGTTGGAAGGGACCACAAGGATCATCCAGTTCCAACTCCCCTGCCCAATAGGCAGGGACACCTCACACTAGATCAGGCTGGCCCCTTAAACACCTCCAGGGATGAGGCTTCTACCACCTCCCTGGGCAACAAATTCCAGGCTCTCACCACACTCATNTCTTAAAATGCTGCAGCTACTGAGCCCAAACAATCCTTAATTCATTTTTCTGGTTTTGGGTTGGTTTTTTTTTTAATAAACTGAAAGCTGGAAAGGGGCTTTTTACAAAGGCATGAAGTGACAAAACATGGGATAATGGCTTCAGACTGGAAGAAGCTCAATTTGGATTAGACATCAAGGAGAACTTCTTCACCATGAGGGTGGTGAGACACTGGAACAAGTTGCCCAGAGAAGCCGTGGGTGCTCCAAGCCTATACCCATGCATGATTCAGCTCAGATTGTTTTAGCTAACCCATTCTCCAGCCCCTTTCTGGAATGATTTATCTCAGACTGGTGTAACAGCCCTCAGGAAGTTTCCAGTTTCTCAGCACTGGTTGTTTTAAGAGTCAGAATAGCTGGCTTTAGACAGCTGAAATTACAGGAGGTGAATTCCATCCTCTGTTTTAATTCTGTTTCCTTCTAGACAATAAAAGAAATGCCTAACACTTGTGGTGGGAACAATGGCACCTCAGTGAGAATCACAGAATGGTAAGGTTGGAAGGAGACCTCAAGGATCATCTAGTTCCAACCCCCTGCCATAGGCAGGGACACCTCCCACTAGCACAGGTCACTCAAGGCCTCCTCCAGCCTGGCCTTGAACCCCTCCAGGGAGGGAGCAGCCACAACCTCCCTGGGCAACCTGTGCCAGTGCCTCACCACCCTCACTGAAAAGAACTTCCTCCTAACATTCAGTCTAAATCTTCCCTTTCTCAGTTCAAACCCATTGCCCCTAGTCCTGTCATTGCAAGACCTTGTCAATAGTCCCTCCCCAGCCTTCCTGTAGCGCCCTTCAGATTCTGGAAGGCTACTCTAAGGTCTCCTCTAAGCCTTCTCTTCTCCAGGCTGCAGAGCCCCAACTCTCTTAGCCTGTCCTCACAGCAGAGCTGCTCCAGCCCTCTGATCAAAGGTGAGGTATTGGAATAGAACCATAGAAGGTCTCCAGTTAGAAGGAATCCATAAGTATCATCAAGCTGAGCCTGCTGCCCTGTTCCCAGCCTCTGCACCCTTCAGTGGAGCAGTTTGATAGGAATCTCCAAATGATTGAGTCAGCTGCCAGTGCAATGCCATTGCATGGCTGCAATTGATTGATAGTGAGGCTCATGTATAAATTTCACATTAGCCCCCAAACCTCCTTACTGATACAAATCAAGTGCAGTCAGGGTTTTACAGTGCAAAGAACAGCAGCAGGAAAAGGACATTCCTTTCTTCTTTCCTCCTTGCCTTTCCCAGAGGGGCAGGAAATCATTCTTGAGTGCTTTTGTCACAGAAGAGTAAACAGAGTCTGTAAGCACTCATGGATACACACTCATGGAAACCCAGCAAATCAATCACTGGCAGCAAGAAGGCTTAGCAAGAAGAGGATCAGAAACCTTTCCCATCTCTGCATTGTCTTCAAGGGGGAAAAGGACAGAAAGCCCAATCTGATCACACCAGGTGTCCTTAGATTTCTGTTCTCCTGTGGTTCAGTGACAATGAGACTGCCTGCAGAAACTGCCAATGGCACTGATTTAAAGGTGCACTAACCAGGATGGCTTAGGTGTTGACTACTCTGCAGACCTAGGGGACAACAAGTACCCCAAGACCCAGCAGTGTGCCTTGTGGCCAAGAAGGTCTGCTGGGGTGCATTGTGTGGCCAGCAGATTGAGGGAGGGTCTCCTCTCCCTCTGCTCTGCCCTAGGGAGGCCACATCTGCAGTACTGGGACCAGTTCTGGAATCCCTGGTTCAAGAGAGACAGGGAACTACTGGAGAGAGTCCAATGGAGGCTATGAATGTGTGGAGGGCACCAAAGCATCTCTGTGAGGGAGAAAGGCTGAGAGCCCCAGGGCTGTTGAGTCTGGAGAAGAGCAGCCTGAGAGGGGCTTCCTTGATCTGCCATCCACACTCTTCTTGTATAGAGCAAAGGTTCAGTAAATGAGTCTAACCTCTCAAGACAGGGATCTGCTGGAGAGAGTTCAACAGAGAGCTAGGAGGGTGATTAGGGGACTGGAACATCTCTGCTTATGAAGAAAGGCTGAGAGCCCTAGGGCTGTTGAGCCTCAAGAGGAGAAGGCTGAGAGGGATCTATAAACATCTGATGAGTGGGTGTCAGGATGAAAGTGGGTGTCAGGATGAAGGTGCCAGGCTCTTTTTGGTGGAGCCCAGTGATAGGACAAAGGTGCAAACTGGAATCCAGGAGGTTCCACCTCAACATGAGGAAAAACTTCTTCACTCTGAGGGTGACAGATTCCTGGAGCAGGCTGCCCAGAAGGCTTGTGGAGTCTGCTTCTCTGGAGGCTTTCAAAACCTACCTGGGTGTTCTCCTGTGTGACCTGCCCTAGGTGACCCTGCTTTGGCAGGGAGGTTGGACTGGGTGGTCTCTGGAGGTATCTTCTAACCACTCCAATCCCCAAAAATACAGAAGCAGAAGCCGGTCTGAAAGCTGCTTGGTCTTGGGAAAGCAAGTAGGTGTAATGACCCATTTACAGGGTGGCCCTTCTTGATAAGTCCTCTCAGTGCCATGGGACTGTGGCTTGCCCAGAACGAGCTGGACTTCAGCAAAGCCTTTAGGCTGTTGTCACAAGCCCACCACCAGAAGTGGCAGAGTTGAACACAGGCTGCTCTCCCAGGAGAACCTTCCCTGTAAACACTTGAGCACGGTCCTGCTGCCACGGCTGTGTGGTGGCTTCTCATGTGTAGCCCCAGGCCGTTCCTTCCAGTTACTGACTGGTGCCTGCAAGTCAAACATTCCCCTAGCATAACTCCAGGAAAATCAGTGGCACTGCTCCAAGTACTGTCTCTGCCTTTCGTGTGCAGCCTCTACAGCAGCACCCACTCCAGTGGGGTAACCCNGTCTGGAGAAGAGCAGCCTGAGAGGGGCTTCCTTGATCTGCCATCCACACTCTTCTTGTATAGAGCAAAGGTTCAGTAAATGAGTCTAACCTCTCAAGACAGGGATCTGCTGGAGAGAGTTCAACAGAGAGCTAGGAGGGTGATTAGGGGACTGGAACATCTCTGCTTATGAAGAAAGGCTGAGAGCCCTAGGGTTGTTGAGCCTCAAGAGGAGAAGGCTGAGAGGGATCTATAAACATCTGATGAGTGGGTGTCAGGATGAAAGTGGGTGTCAGGATGAAGGTGCCAGGCTCTTTTTGGTGGAGCCCAGTGATAGGACAAAGGTGCAAACTGGAATCCAGGAGGTTCCACCTCAACATGAGGAAAAACTTCTTCACTCTGAGGGTGACAGATTCCTGGAGCAGGCTGCCCAGAAGGCTTGTGGAGTCTGCTTCTCTGGAGGCTTTCAAAACCTACCTGGGTGTTCTCCTGTGTGACCTGCCCTAGGTGACCCTGCTTTGGCAGGGAGGTTGGACTGGGTGGTCTCTGGAGGTATCTTCTAACCACTCCAATCCCCAAAAATACAGAAGCAGAAGCCGGTCTGAAAGCTGCTTGGTCTTGGGAAAGCAAGTAGGTGTAATGACCCATTTACAGGGTGGCCCTTCTTGATAAGTCCTCTCAGTGCCATGGGACTGTGGCTTGCCCAGAACGAGCTGGACTTCAGCAAAGCCTTTAGGCTGTTGTCACAAGCCCACCACCAGAAGTGGCAGAGTTGAACACAGGCTGCTCTCCCAGGAGAACCTTCCCTGTAAACACTTGAGCACGGTCCTGCTGCCACGGCTGTGTGGTGGCTTCTCATGTGTAGCCCCAGGCCGTTCCTTCCAGTTACTGACTGGTGCCTGCAAGTCAAACATTCCCCTAGCATAACTCCAGGAAAATCAGTGGCACTGCTCCAAGTACTGTCTCTGCCTTTCGTGTGCAGCCTCTACAGCAGCACCCACTCCAGTGGGGTAACCCTGGGAGAATCGGTGTTGGGCTGAGCCAGCTGGGCCAGGGCTCAGCTGGTTCCAGCCTGCAGCCATTCTTCTCTTATCACGCGAGGATGCTGCTCCCAACTCGCTGCAAAGCTCTCAGGCAACACACCAGGAAGTCCTCTCCCATGTTGCTAAACCAAATATTTGCTGGAGATACTGCCTGGTGTCAGCTGAACGAGCCCTGAGCCACTTCATCACGTCACTGCTGTGCTCCAGGCCTGGCTTGCCATTAGGAGCTGAACTCTGACTTGCCCACTGATTTGCAGCTAGGAAAGGTCAGCTCCCAGCACCACTTTGACGTAGCTGAGTTTCAGCTCAACACTGCTTTGACGTGGCTGCAGCTGAAGTTTTTGTTTGGGGCTCGTTACCAGTCCTTGGTGATTGCAGGGAAGAAGAAGAGAAGTCAAGGTGTGCTCTGGGTTTTGCTCTGGGGAGAGGCAATGCTCTTTGATAAACTTTCCCACTGAGCTTTTTGCCCTGGCTGTGGGACCAGACCTGCAGTGTTATCTTTGCTGGGCTGCATTGATATCCATCTGCCCTGCTATCTGCAATCTGCACCTGAAAACAAAGGCTGTGAACTGTAAATGCCCTTTAATACAGAAGGGATTGTTTAAAAGAATGCTGCACCAATTTTTATTTCAGCCTACCAGCCTGGTAATTAGAGAGCTGCCATCTAAACCTGGACAAAAAATTGGTCTAAAATGGTTCAAGGAGAGTTATCTGATTTGTAGTGACCCAGAAAAGAAAAAAAACATCTGGCAAATCTGATGGATCACCTTGCAGGGAAAGGGGGAGACCCAGCACTGGGTGGCCTGAGAGCTGTGCCTGACTCACCTGCAGGTTCGTGTGCTCACACATATGTTCTTGGCCTTGTTCCTGCTTCCTTTCTGATCTAAGATAAGGATAAAGGTGAGCCTTTGTTTGGTTGATGTTGTTGTAAGATTTAAGCTGAGAAAGCCTTTTTGCAGCAGCACACAGCACTGGGTTTGCAAAGCTGAAGCTGTCACAATCTGCTTTGTCCAGGCATCCCAACCATCCTTCAGGAGAATCATAGAATGGTAAGGTTGGAAGGGACCTCAAAGATCATCCAGTTCCAACCCCCTGCCATAGGCAGGGACACCTCCCACTAGCACAGGTCACTCAAGGCCTCCTCCAACCTGGCCTTGAACACCTCCAGGGAGGTTGTGGAGCACAGAAGCACAGAATGTGATCTTCGATCACATTCTGTGCTTCTGTGCTCCACAACCTCCCTGGGCAACCTGTGCCAGTGTCTCACCACCCTCACTGCAAACAGCTTCTTCCTAACATCCAGTTTCAATCTCCTCTCTGCCAGTTCAAACCCATTGCCCCTTGTCCTGTCATTGCAGGACCTTGTCAATAGTCCCTCCCCAGCCTTCCTGTAGCCCCCTTCAGACACTGGAAAGCTACTATAAGGTCTAAGGAGAAAGAGTTGGGACCCTCTGCCAAAGACACCAAGACAAAGGTGCCTGCTGTGAAAAGCTTTCTGTTTTTCACACTTCAAAGGATCTGATGAGGTCCCTTCCAACCTTACCATTCTATGATTCTATGATTATGCAGCATCTTTAGAGCAACAGTGGAGCCTGGGTTTACCCTCTACAAGGCCAACAAGGCCACTCTCACATCCATTTGATGCTTTGACAATCACAATCCCTCTCTCAGGACATCAACCCCACGGGCTCTGTGCCCAGGCAGCTGGCTTCAAACCAACAGCAGGCCAGGGACTGATCATGGAACTACAGAGAGGTTGTTTGACTTTGCTTTAGGTATGCAGACCCAGCTCTCAGCACAGAACCACAGAAACATTCAGCCAGGAAAAAACCCTCAGCATCACCAAGCCCAACCCCACATCCCTACTCTACAAGGGCCACCTGAAGCCATATCCCCAAGCACCACATCCAAACCACTTTTAAACACATCCAGGCTTGGGGACTCCACCACCTCCCTGGGCAGCTCATTCCCTAATCAGTCCCTAAGGCAGCTGAGTTGAGACAGGCTTTGATTTAATGATTGTTTCAATTCAAAGAGAATCTGCCCAGTGGCTTCCTGTGACTGGAGGTTGGCTCCCCAGTTTATGGACACCTTTGTTTCACTCCAGCTTTGAAGACCTGTTTCTTGTCATAAAGAAGGTGATTTAAGTGCTGGTCCTCCAGAAGATTCAGTCCAGTGAGGTGTGTGAAGAAATCAAGGAGAGCTGGGTGGGTAGGCTCTGCCTCATCCCATCTACCTAAAGAGGTTTATGTGCAGGTTAGCACTTGTGGCACTGTCATATTTCTGTGTAGATACTCAAAGTTGTTATGCATCTTAGCTGAGAGCTCCACTCTCTGCTGGAAATGCCCCCACCTCTCCATCTTTTGACCTCATAGGCACTCTAAGGTAAGTGCAGCACTGAGTATCTAAAACCTTTAGACAAACTGAAGTTGGATCCATCATGCAGTTCAACAAGGGTAAGTGCAGAGTCCTGTGCCTAAGGAATAACCTCCTGCAGCACTACAGCTGAGGGGCTGACCTGCTGGAAAGCAGCTCTCTGGAGAAGGACCTGGCAATGCTGGTGGACAAGTCCAGCAGGAGCCAGGAATGGCCAGGGAGACCAATGGTGTCCTTGGGTGCAGTATGAAGAGTATGGCCAGTGGGTTGAAGGAGGTTCTCTTGCCCCTCTGCTCTGACCTAGTCAGGCTGCATCTAGAGTACTAGGGCCAGTTCTGGGCTCCCCAATTCAAGAGAGATTCCAGTGGAGGCCACAATGCTGCTGACCTCCCACTAGACCAGGTTGCTCAAGGCTGACTTCTAGGCAGGGGGCAATGACAACCTCCCTGGGCAACTTGTTTCAGTGTCTCACCACCTTCACTGTAAAGAATTTCTTCCTACTATCCAGTCTAAATTTCCCCTCTCCCAGCTCAAAGCCATTCCCTCCTGTCCTATCACTACACGCCCTTGTAAAAAGGCCTTGTTGTAGTCCCAGGAACTTTTAGATGCTTGCTATGGAGAGGAGTCTGTCTGCAGGCTGTTGGCTGAGAACCAGAATGAGTCTACTGCCACCAGCATGGATGCTGCTTCACCATCACCAGAAGAATTAGACTGGACATCTTCCAAAAGACATCTGTGCCTTTCTAGCAGCAAGTAGTTGATCTGGGTGACAGCATCCTAGGTTCTCATAGTGGAGGCTGTCCCTGCCTACAGCAGGGGGCTTGGAACTAGATAAGCTTTAAGGTCTTTTCCAATCCAAATCATTCCATGATTCTTTGAAGGATTTCCCACATTAATTCTTTAGGAAGGGTGTGAGAAATCATAACAGTTTCTGAGAATCTTCTTAGGGTAGCAGTAAAGAAAGATGGATTTACAAAATGTGTGGAGGAAGTCTCTTCTATGCAATGACTGCAGCTGGAAGAGCCAAGGAACATCATCAAGAGCAAAGAGGAAGAGCTAAGTGGGCAAGCTAGAAGTAAGCTGGGGTGCTGGGTGGTACAAAGGTATCTTCTGTGGTCCTTGAGAGAAACAGACCTGGGAGAAAAGCCAATTGCAAGCCATAAAGTAGCAGCTGGTATGGTCTACACTGCACTTTGGTACACTGCACAAAGAGGAAGAGCTAAGTGGGCAAGCCAGAAGTAAGCTGGGGTGCTGGGTGGTGCAAAGGTATCTTCTGTGGTCCTTGAGAGAAACAGACCTGGGGAGAAAGCCAGTTCCAAGCCATAAAGTAGCAGCTGGTGTGGTCTACACTGCACTTTGGTAGCCTTTTGTTCACAACACAAATGCCCTTCCAACCTCAAACCTTTCTATGAATCTATAATGACTCTTAGAGCCTTTGTAGAAGGAAAAGCAGCTTCGAGTCCTTCCTCACCCTATATCCAGGCTGTCAGACTTGGATAATTAGGTACTCAATTACTGCCCACATAAAGACTTTGGGGAGAACCAGAGGCTATGCCTCTTAATTTACCTTTCCCTCAAGCTCAATGATATGGAAAACATCTGAAAACAAACAAACAAACCAAACCAAATAAACCCAAGCAAAAATAAACAAACAAATAAAACCCCAAACAAACAAAACCAAACCCTGGGTTGAGAAAAGAAAAGCAAACTACGTTTTCCCAGCAGCTTCCTCATGGTTTGCTTCCAGGGCCATGCCTGAGTGTGCTCAACTTCCCCACAGTGTCTTTGCCAACCACCAATGAATTAAGCTGCTTGCTTTTGGTGGTGGTTTTGTGTTTGTTTTTCAACTGCAGAGTAAGAACTCAGAGGGAGGAGGTTCTTTCCATCCTGGTCATGAGTGATTCCCTCTGTGTCCTACCTCTGCCTGACTGGTGTTTGTGCCAGGGTAGCTTGGCACTCCTGATAACCAAAATGCCTGGCACAGAGGAGCCCTGCAGAAAGGGGTTGGTATTTTATTTGATAAACAGTTCTAAATCACTGTCTAATACCATCCTTGCTCACAGAGAATTCTGTAGCACACTGATATTTTCCTGCTTTCTAAGAGCTTTGGGCCTGATTATCATTTGTCATTTGTCATTTGCCATTTAACTTCTGGTTTCTAAACATGCTACAATTCAGAAATAAGGGATTTTGGTCCTTTTTTTTCTTTTTTTCTATTTTAATCATAGCTTTTTATTAACAGCTTTAAAGTTGAACTACAGTTGTAGTTTGGATCACAGAATCCCAGAATGTTGGGAACTGGAAGGGACCTCTGAGGATCATGCAGTCCAACCTCCCTGCTGATGCAGGATCACCTGTAGCAGGTTGCTCAGGATCACAGTGTCCAGGTGGGATGTTGATCAGCACTGAGAAGATGTATTCTCAGATTGCTCTTCTGCAAGCTCTCAGCCCCAGGGCTCTCAGCCTTTGCTCCTTACAGAGCTGCTCCAGGCCCCTCAGCAGCTTTGTAGCCTCCCCTGGACTCTCCCCAGTAGTTCCCTGTCTCTCTCAAACTGAGGAGCCCAGAACTGGTCCCAGTACTCCAGTTGTGGCCTCCTTAGAGCAAAGTACAGCGAGAGGACAATCTCCCACAACCTGCTGGCCACACTCTTCTTAATGTACTCCAGGAGACCTTTGGCTTTCTTGGCCACAGGAGCTCATTGCTGGCTCAAGCTGAACTGTTGTTGTCCAGCAGCTCTCCCAGGTCCTTCTCTGCGGAGCTGCTTTGCTGCAGCTCACCCCCTCACCTGCACTGCTGCAGGGGGTTACTACTTCTTAGTTGCAGGACCCTGCCCTTGCCCTTGCTGAACTTCATGAGGTTCCCCCTGCCCAGCTTTCCAGTCTGTGCAGGTCTCACTGAAGGACAGCAGAGCCTGACATGATGTGAGCCACTCCTCCCAGTCAGCATCACCAGCAGCCTGCCTGACTTCAGAGTTACAGAATGTCAGGGGCTGGAAGGGACCTCCAAAGCTTATCCAAAGGTCTGGATGCAGAGAAGCATCACCCAGAGCAGATTACACAGGAACACATCCAGGCAAGTTTCGAGTATCTCCAGAGAGGGAGACTCCACAACACCCCTGGGCAGCCTGTGCCAGGGTTCTGGCACCTTCACAGCAAAAATATCCTCCTCATGTTTAAATGAAACTTCCTATGCCTCAGCTTCCACCCTTGCCCCTTGTGCTGGCATTGGGCATCACCCAGCAGAGCCTGGCTCCAGCCTCCTGCCACTCACCTGCACATCTTTATCAGCATTGCTGAGGTCACCTCTCAGGCTCCTCTTCCCCATACAGCAGCTGCCTTGCCAGACCAAGATTCTCCTAACCACACAAGAAACAGCAAAGTTTTACAGCAGCAGCAGAGACAAATACTCTGCACATGGAGCTTGGAAAACACTGCAGGCTCCAATTATTTGCACAGAATAGTGCATTGGAGACATTATTAGCACTGAAGTACTGTTTCTCCTTGTTCCTGCAGTCAAAACAAGGCAGCAGACATTGAAATATGTCATCTTTGTTGCTAATGGATCCTGGCTAGACTGGCAGGTCCTGCTTTGTCTGCAGAGCTGTCCTGGAACGCGATAGGAGTTACAGTATCACAGTATA
>WBNM01037054.1:4583-17129 GCA_013399055.1 Ramphastos sulfuratus
CACCTTCCAGCACCTCAACATCTCTCTTGAATGGAGGGGCCCAGAACTGGACACAGCACTCAAGGTGTGGCCTGAGCAGTGCTGAGCACAGGGGCAGAAGAACCTCCCTGCTCCTGCTGGCCACACTGCTCCTGATGCAGGCCAGGATGCCCTTGGCTCTGCTGCCCACCTGGGCACACTGCTGGCTCATGTTTAGATGGGTTTGAGGGAGCCAAGGCTGCAGAGAGCAGGTTTGGAGCTGAAACTAGGGGTGGGGGCTGAGAACATTCTTGATGCCAAAGCACCCCAAGTGCCTTTGTGTGTATGGAGTTGGGCAGTAGTTGGCAGGACCTCTGTGTCCACACACATCCAGCAGATCCCTTCCACCAGGTTCCTTCCAACCTGATCCATTCTAGGATTCTATGAACCTCAAATGATCTCCTTAGAGTCAAGAGAGGACATGGCCTCAAGTTGCACCAAGAGAGGTTTATGTTGGACATCAGAAGAAACTTCTCCCCTGAAAGGGTTCTCAAATACTGCCACAGGCTCCCCAGGGAGGTGTTTGAATCCCCAGTCCCCAGAGGGGGATTCAAAGAGGCAGAGATGTGGTGCTGAGGGACATGGTTCAGCACCAGCCTCAGCAGAGCTAAGGGATGGTTGGTTTGAGTGGCCTTAAAGGCCTTTTCCAACTGAAATGATCCTGTGGCTCAAACCTTACAGCTGAAAAGTCCATGTTTCATCAGCTCTTGATTTAAAGCCTGGGGAGGGGCACAGCTCTTCTGTTTGCTGAGCTGCAACTTGGCTGCTTTTGGTGTCAGAACACAACAAGCATCAGCTGCAGACTTCCCCTTCCTTGCTGTTTGTGGGGTGTTGAATGAGCAAGCAGCTGGATTTACCTCCCTGGGCAGCAGCTGGGGCTCTGTGTATTCAGGGAAGCACTCCAAAGGCCACTTTGTGGCCCCCTTTGTTTTGGGGTGTGGAAGGTTTTGTTGCACAGCTCTAAGTGAGCTGCACTCCATTTATATTAAAAGTTGGTGTTAAACATCTGTGCCTGTGGCATCGAAGTGCCTCCTGCTTCAGATCCAACCCTGGCTGTGAAATCCCCTGGCAAAATATCTGCATGCAGGAAAAATTCAGTGTGAGAGCAAGGATGGGGAGAGAACAGCTCCTGCCTGCCTGGTGGGGAATCAATCTTCATTTCCTTGGCTTAGGTTAGGGTTGGACTTGCTGACCTGAAGGTCTTTTGCAGCCAGGTGCTTCTCTTTGGATTCTTCAGTTAGGTTCTCAAAGCTTTGCCCTGCCTTGTAAGAAGAATTTTTTTGTTGTTGGTCTCTTCTCCCAAGGAAAGAAGCTGGGGGAGGGTCTGGAGAACAAGGCTGGGAAGAAGCAGCTGAGGGTGTTCAGCCCTGGAGAAAAGGAGGCTGAGGGAGACCTTTTGGCTCTTTACAGCTCCCTGAAAGGAGGCCTGAGCCAGGTGGGGTTGGTCTCTTCTCCCTAGTATCAAATGATAGAATGAGAGGTGGAAGTTGCACCAGGGAGGGTTTAGGTTGGCCATGAAGAGCAATTTCTTTGTGGCAGGAGTGGTCAGGGGTTGGCACAGGCTGCCCAGGGAGGTGATGGAGTCCTCATCCCTGGAGCAAAGACACAGCAGGAAAAAAAAAGGGGGGAAAAAAGGAAAGAGGGAAAGCAGAAAAAAAGGAAAGAGGGAGAGGAGAGGGAGAGGAGATCTATTATTAATTAAACACCAAAATTACTACCATTAGTTGGTGATGGCACTTGGGACATGGCACTTGGGGCCATGGTTTAGTGGCTGTGGTGGTGTTGGGTTGATGATTGGACTTGGATGATCTTTTCCAGCTTTAATGATTCTGTAATTCACTGTAGTGCAGCAGGTAGCAGTGTCCTCCACTTTACAGCTGAGTGTTCTGTGCAGGAGTCAGGTACTGAAGGCAAGGACGAGGAGAAGGGTCACAAGGATGAGCAGAGGGCTGGAGCAGCTCTCCTATGAGGAGAGACTGAGGCAGTTGGGGCCGTGCAGGCTGGAGAGGAAAAGGCTCTGAGGTGACCTTCTTGTGGACTTTCAGGATCTGAAGGGGGCTACAAGAAAGCTGGGGAGGGACTTCTTAGGATGTCAGGGAGTGATGGGACTGGGGAGGATGGAATAAAGCTGGAAATGGAGAGAGTCAGACTGGATGTTAGGAAGAAATTGTTCAGCATGAGGGTGGTGAGAGCCTGGCAGGGGTTGCCCAGGGAGGTGGTGGAAGCCTCATCCCTGGAGGTGTTTAAGGCCAGGCTGGATGAGGCTGTGCACAGCCTGAGCTAGTGTGAGGTGTCCCTGGGCATGGCAGAGGGGGTGGGACTGGCTGATCCTTGTGGTCCCTTCCAACCCTGCCTGATTCTATGATTCTGTGATTTTATGATTCTGTGCTTCTCTGGTTCCATGATGTCATGATTCCATGAGTTGGATGTAGCTCTGGTGGTTTGGCCTCTAACCTGGTGCTTCCAGCCTCCTTCCTGGATGTTCTCCAATGCCAAGGCTGTACACAGCCAGCATGAGTGTTCCTGCTGCAGGAATATGCCACCTGGGCCCTAAAGGATGAACCTGGCCTTAAACCCACAATAGTGGGTTTGGGTCTGTGGATTCAACCTTCAGTGGAAGGTAGGAATCAAGAGGCAACATCTCATGGTGTAGGCAGGAAGATTTGGCTTTAGAAATGTGCCCTCCTCACTAAATCAGGCTCTCCTCATTTTTTTCAGGGCAGGATCAGCATGACACTGGCTTTGGACAGGACAGCTCTGATGAAACTCAGAGCTGGAGTCTGGCCCCTTCCATGATGTCTGACGTTTCGCTTCCATCGGACTTCCAGGATGATGGTAAGTCACTGGTGGCATTTGAAGTCCTTGAGTGAAGAAGACAGAAGGGTAAGTGCAGTCATCGCTGCCTGGTTGTTATTCATCTGTTCTGACAAAGCTGGAGATGTTTTGGGGTCCTTTTGTTGCTAACTGGTCCCAGTTTCATCAATGAGCATAAGACCTGAGGGCGATTCTGCGCTCGTTATTGCTCCCTTCGGTGATTGGTTTGGTGCATGCTGGAGCTGGTTGCAAATGGTGCAAACTGGAGCTGGTTGCTCTAAGCTGAGTTGAAGACAGTGATGGAAAAGAGCAGAATGTGACCTTTTGGGGATTGTGTCCCACAGTTAAAGTGTGACTCTTGGGTGCTTTTCTTCTTGGGTGCTCCAGGTCACATTCAGAGGGTCTGCGTCTTCTCAAACTTGGCCTTTCCTTCATCCTTTGAAAATGAGACCTCTTTGAAGTGCTTTCAGTTGCTTTGGAGAGCATTTGTGGGACCTTCTAGTGCTTGGAAGTTTGGCAGCTGGCATCCAAGGGAGCTGGCATGCAGGGCCAAGGCTGTTTTCCAAAGCATTAAATGTCAGGTGAAGGTTTTCTGGGCCAAGAGCTGCTGAGCTGCTCCCATCTGCTTGTGAGTGGCCATTTAGGAGTGATGGATTTGTGATATGTTATTGAAATGGAAGCCTACACAGCTGAGCTTGTTCTGATCTTCTCAGGGGTTATCTCTGGGCCTTAAGTGAAGGCTTGACTGCTTTGGTCTCAGGCTCTCAATCTCCCACTTCCCACAGATCTTGTTTCCTCCTCCTCCTCTTTCACTTCCCTTGCACTTTCCCTGTGCTTTCCTACCCTCCCCCCTTGCCTGCTCCTTCCTCTTTCATTTTCTCTGCTTCCATCCCTCCTCTTGCCCACTTCTCCCTGCTCAACAAACCCTTTCATGTCTACTCCCACTCCTGTTAGTGAATCCACAGCCATCAGTCACAAACCTAAAGGCCTGAGGATTTATTTGGGACGAGGCCCTGAGAGCTGCTGGGCATCACAGTTAGCTCCCTGGTGCCGTGCAGAGCTCCAGACCTATCTGCTCCACTTCTTGATTTATGCCATAAAATAAATGTCCTCCTTTAGACTGATGAGGGCCAAGGTTGGGCTGATAGTTTGCTAACTGCATCATGAAAAGAGATGTGGAGCTTGGCTCTGGTTGTTTGAAAGAAGCTGTGTGCTTAGATAGGATGCACTTAGGTGGAGTGGGGGTGGAGAAGGTGCAACAAGGCTGATGGATGGTGGCCAAAAAATGGGACATGAAAGAGTGCTGAGGACCTGGAGCTTGGCCTCATCAGGAGAGCAATGTCTTGATGGAGTCTAAGGTTTCTCCTGGCATGTTTATGGAGCCTGTGGAAGGAGGTATTTGCTTGGCTGACTCTTGAGTGGTGGTTTTTGGCAGCTCTAAAAGGGGCAGAGCTTGACCGAACACTTTGCGAAGTATGCAAACATTTGGCACTGCTGGAACCTCTCAGCCACAGATGAAATGCTCAGGCCGGGTGGAAGGGTGCCCAAAGTGGGTGAATGAGGAGGAGATTGATAATAAAAATTAAAAGAAAATAAAAAAAGAGGGAGGTGAGGGGGAAAAAAATAAAGCTGCCATGGAGAGCAGTTACGTTAGAATGAGCTGTTAGTGCCTGGAGATGGGCAGGAAAAGTGGCTGATGGCAAACCAGAGGCTTGGTTTTGTTCACCTTGGCTGAGAAATGAGGGATTTTGCTTCCTGAGCTGCAGGCTGATGGTTGTCTGAGATGTCAAAGAGGGAAGCAGAACAACCAAGATGAGGGAAGGATTCTCCTCCTCTCCTGAGACCCAACCTGGAGCACTGCATCCACCTCTGCTGCTCCCAGCCTGGAAGGATGTGGAGCTGCTGGAGTGGATCTGGAGGAGGCCATGAAGATGAGCTGGAGAAGCTCCCCCATGGAGACAGACTGAGGGAGCTGGAGCAGTTCAGGTTGGAGCAGAGAAGGCTCCAGAGAGACCTCNAAAAGGCTGAGGAGAGGATTTTGGAACCTTCCCTCTTGCTCTGCTGTGCTTTGTAGATTCATCAGCAAAAGGAATCTCTTTTTTTTTTAATTTTTTCCCCAGCTGTCTGGCAGTGAGTTTGGAGATAAGTTGAGCTTTTGATTTCCTTTGGGACTCCAAATTTCTTTGCTGATTTACTGCCAGATTTTCCCTGTTTACTTGAGGGATTCCCTCCCCTCTCTCCCTCCCCTCTTTGTTTTCTTTCCTTACTTTCTGCTGGATGCAAGGTGAAGGCACAATGATTTGTTTTAAATGAATATGAAGTCGTTCACTTGGGAGCTTAAATCACTGCTGTAAGAGAAGAGAATTAAACTAAAGGATGCATCAAACAATCTGGATTCCTGAATGAGAACATCCTCGTGGGAAAAGCAGAGAGGTTTTATGATTGCACAAACTGATTTTTCAGCGTGATCAAAGCTTGCTTTGGCTTCTTGGAGCCTGCAAAGCTTTTGCCATGCCCCTTCTCTGCTCCATTTAACTGCCAAGGTCCTTGGAGCAGGCACTCTGCACCCATGTGCTGGGTCACCATGAGCCCTTGAGGTGCTGCTGTCACCCAGAGGAGGGACTGAGAGCTGCTCCTTTTTGGGATGCTGATCCCTCTAGTTATGGGCAGGAGAAGAAATTGCTGCAGGAACACTCTGATCATTCCTGTGGCTTCCCCCTCCCCCCCCATCTCTTCTATTTTCCCTAAGTGCAAGCCCCCAAGGCCTGCAGGCTGCTGTCTCCTACCACCCCACTTTTATTAATTCAAGGTTTTCATGGTCTCTGACTGGGCTGCTGCTCACTTCTGCTTCTCCTCTACAAGACAAAAGGGAGGGGCACAGAGTGCAGTGTCAGCAAGTTTGCTGATGACACCAAGCTGGGTGCAGTGGCTGCCACAGCAGGAGGCTGTGCTGGCATTCAGAGAGACTTGGCCAGGCTGGAGGGGTGGGCAGGGATGAATTTAATGAAATTCAGTAAGGGCAAGGGCAGAGTCTGGCAGCTGGGAAAGAACAACCCCAGGGAGCAGGATAGGTTGGGGGCTGAGCTGTTGGAAGGCAGTGAAAGGGAAAAGGATTTGGGGGTCCTGGTGGGTGGGAGGGTGAGCATGAGCCAGCAATGTGCTCTGGTGGGGGCAATGCCAGCATGGGGTGGGTTAGAAGGGCTGTGGTGAGTAGGTCAAGAGAGGTTCTGCTGCCCCTCTGCTCTGCTCTGCTGAGGTCACATCTGGAGTCCTGTGTCCAGTTCTGGGCCCCCCAGTTCAAGAGGGACACAGAACTGCTGGAGAGAGTCCAGCACAGAGCCACAGAGATGCTGAAGGGAATGGAACAGCTCTGGTAGGAGGAGAGCCTGAGGGAGCTGGGGCTGGGAGCTTGGAGCAGAGCAGCCTGAGAGGTGACCTCAGCAATGGTTCTAAAGATGTGCAGGTGAGTGCCAGGAGCTCTGCTGGGTGATGCCCAGTGCCAGGCCAAGGGGCACTGGGTGGAAGCTGAGGCAGAGGAAGCTTCATTTAAACATGAGGAGGAATTTTTCCCCTGTGAGGGTGGCAGAGCCCTGGCACAGGCTGCCCAGGGGGGCTGTGGAGTCTCCCTCTCTGGAGATATCCAAACCCTGCCTGGATGTGTTCCTGTGTGACCTGGTAGAGGAGATCCTGCTCTGGCAGGGGGGGTTGGACAGGCTGAGCTTTGGGGGTCCCTTCCAGCCCCTGATATTCTGTGACTCTGTGAGGTTTGGAGGCAGGGGAATGCCACAGCTGTTCCTTTTGCACAGATTGTGCCTTCCCTGCACTGAACTTCTTGTGGGAATCTGAGAGCCTTCCAAGTTGTCTCTGGAGGGAGCAAGAGGGACTTGAGCGAGTTGGGGATGACTTTACTCAATGAGGCATGGCCCAGCTCTATGGGCTTGTCCCTAATGAGTGATTAAGAAGCTAATGTTTGTACAGTGCTGGGAGGCTGGGAAGGGCTGTGGAAGTGCTAAGTGCTGTTAGGATGATAAGTATTTCTTAGGAGACACCTCCCATGTAATGGACTCTGCTACAGACCACTGGAAAGCTTCTGGGGGAAAAAAAAAGGGGGTTTTGTCTTTTGATCTGGTAGATCATTTAATTTGCTGGTGTTTGTTCACTTTACTGAAGCAGATAGTTGATACCACAGTGTGTCCTGAGGGGTAGGAGTTGCTCATCTTTATTATCTGAGGCTTCTGGATGTTGCTTTAAGCAGTTGAGGTTTCCCTGTGGCTCCTTGCTGCTGCCTCTGCAAGCATCAGAGCAAGGCTGCCCAGAGAGGTTTCATAGAATGGTTTGGTTTGGAAGGGACTCCAAAGATCATCCAGGTCCTCCAAGGCCCCTGCCATGGGCTGGGGCACCTCCCACCAGCCCAGGTTGCTCAAAGCCTCATCCAGCCTCCCCCTGAACACCTCCAGTGATGGTGACTCCACCACCTCCCTGGGCAACCTGTGCCAGTGTCTCCCTACCCTCACTGGCAAGAATTTCTTCCTCATGTCCAGTATCAATCTACTCTCTTCCAGCTTCAGTCCATTCCCTCTCATCCTACCACTACAAGCCCTTGTAAAAAGTCCCTCCCTGGATTTCTTGTAGGTCCCCTTCAGGCACTGGCAGGCTGCTCTAAGGTCTCCCTGGAGCCTTCTCTTCTCCCAACTCTCTCAGCTTCTCCCAGGCTCCAGCCCTGATAGTCTTTGTGGCCTCCTCTGGACCTGCTCCAGCAGCTCCATATCCTTCTTATGCTGGAGTCTTCACCATGAGAGTGGTGAATGAGTTGCCCAGGGAGGTGGTTGAGGCCCCATCCATGGAGGTGTTTAAGGCCAGGCTGGATGAGGCTCTGCACAGCCTGATCTAGGGCAGGGTGTCCCTGCCCATGGCAGGGGGGTTGGAACTGGCTGATCCTTGTGGTCCCTTCCAACCCTGACTGATTCTATGATTCTATTCCATGGAGTCAACAAGTTGTGGAGTCTCCTTCTCTGGAGAGCTTCCAACCCCTCCTGGCCATGGTGCTCCTGGGCAAGCTGCTGGAGTCTCCTTCTCTGGAGAGCTTCCAACCCCTCCTGGCCATTGTGCTCCTGGGCAAGCTGCTGGAATCTCCTTCTCTGGAGAGCTTCCAACCCCTCCTGGCCATGGTGCTCCTGGGCAAGCTGCTGGAATCTCCTTCTCTGGAGAGCTTCCAACCCCTTCTGGCCATTGTGCTCCTGGGCAAGCTGCTGTGGGTGCCCTGCTTGAACAGGGTGGGGTTGGACTGGGTGATCTTCAGAGGTCCCTTCCAACCTCCACCATGCTGGGATTCTGGGGTCATTACAGAGCATCCATCTCTTGCTGGAGGGATGCTGAGCCAGGATCCAAGTGTCAGAGTGAGATCACAAGGAGCTGGGGGAGGGTGAGGACCACTGCAGCTCCTGTCCCTGTGCCAGGCTCTCAGCTGGGCTGCTGTGTCACAGCCAGAGAAGTGCCAATATATTTTCTTTTCCATCACACAGGTATCCCTTAGCACGTGGAAGGGAACATAACTCACAGTGGCAGGAATGTGCTTTATGGTCTCCAGGGTAAGAAATCTTGCCTCTGACTTCCCAAGACCGTGTCAGGGGAGGACTTTGGCCAAACACACTTTGAGCTCCTTCAGTTCTACGTGGGGCAAACTCTGAGTAGCTTAAATCAAGCCCTTTAGCACCAAAAAAAAAAAACCAAACCCAAACAAGGTCCTTTGCTTTCCAAAAAGAAAACCCAACCCCAGTGCTACAAAATGGTTTTTATCTTCAAAGGTGGTGATGAGATGGTGCTGCACTGTGCCCCAGGGGCTTAGTGCTGAGGGGGAGACAAATGCAACCTGAGACTAAAGCCTTCTCCGGGGAGATTAGAAACTGCAAAGAGATAAAACTGCTTTAATTCATCTCCAGGTACTTCTGGAGCTCATTTGCAGCCCGGAGAAGGGCTCCCATCTGCTCAGGTTAGGCCTTCTAGAAATAGGTAGGGGAGCAGCAAAAGAGCAGAGTGGGGTTTGTGTGGGACTCTCCAAAACCAAGCTCCTGGTGAGGTTGCTTCCAAATTCCAGGGTAGAGGTCTGTAAACCTCTTCTGGAAGTTTTTTTTTGCAGCCTCCAACCATTCTCTGGACCAGACTGAATCACAGAATGGGTCGAAAGGGACCTTAAAGCTTATCTAACCCAACCTCCCTGCAGCAAGGGACATCCCCAGCTAGGTCAGGTTGCTCAGAGTCCCATCGAGCCTGGCCTTGAGTATCTCCAGGGATGCAGAGTGTGGTGGGTGGGTGCTGGGAGCGCCTGTGGCTGCAGGGCGTGGGTGAGTGAGTGTTGAGGGGGTGTCTTGGGGGCTGTAGAGGGGTACACCGTGTCGTACAGGCAGCAGTGGATTGGTGGTGAGGGTGTCTGTGGACGCACAATGCCACGGGTGGGTGCTGGGGGTGCCCGTGGCTGCACTATGCTGTGCAGGGTGCAGGTGAGTGTGTGTTGGGGCTGTGATGTGGTGTCTGTGGATGCTCAGGGGGACCGTGGGGTTGCAGAGTGCTCTGCAGGGTGCTGGGGGGTGTCCGTGGGTGCAGTGTACTGTGGGTGGGTGCCGGGAGGGTGTCCNCAGGGGGCGGAGTTTAGACGAGGAGGCGTGACCCGGAGAGGGGGGCGTGGCGTGGCCGCCGGGTGCCGCCGGAACGCTGGAGCCGCAGCGGAGTTCTGCAGCGCCCCCGTGTGGCGCAGAGCGGCGTCGCTGCCTCAGCTCGGTGCTCGACGCCGCGCGCGGCCTCTTTGCTTTTAAAATTGCATTTATTTAAGACCCCAACCATCAAACAGCCCCAAACTCCCTCTCAAAACCTCAATATGCAAAGCAGATTTGTTTTTTTTTCCCTACCGGTTTCTTTCTGCCACTGCAGAGGTGTGACCAGCTTGGCATGGGCTCAAATGCACCCTGGGCAAATTTCTGCTTTTCTCACCCCAACAGTGACAATAGTGAGGTTATGCTCCGTATCCCCTCCCCAGGGCAGCCTGCTGGCCTCCACGCTGGGCTAAAAACCAGTGCTCAGGTCCTAGGTGACTGGTGCAGGGCTAAGAGACTCCAGCCCTGTGCCAAAGCCCTGAAGGGAGCCCAAACATTCCTGAGTTTCAGGTACAAAACCAAAGTGTGTCTGAAATAAAGCACAGCCTAAGGAGAGTCTGAGCCACTGCAAGGCAGATCATCTGTGGACATCAAGCCTTAATAAATCATAAAATCATTAAGGTTGGGGGAAAACTCTGAGATCATCAAATCCAAATGCCCACAGATGAGTGGAAATGCCTCTCATGCTGGAGCTGCAAGCTTTATGTTTTCATTTCAATTACTGTTAGCAGCCATTATCTTGGCCTCCCCTGTATCCATAAATGTCTTTTCTTGCTTTTGACCCAGTTGTTCTAAAGTTGTTGTTGATCAGGAGGTTGTACAGAGATAGGGGTTGGTTTCTTCTCACTTGGTATCAAGTGAGAAGATAAGAGAAAATGGCCTCAAATTGTGCCAGGGGAGGTTTAGGTTGGATATTAGCAACAGTTTCTTTGCTGCAAGAGTGGGCAGACATTGGAAGAGGCTGCCCAGGGAGGTGTTGGAGTCACCAACCCTGGAGGTGTTCAAGAAACCTGTGGCCATGGCACTTTGGGACCATGGTGGTGTTGGGTTGATGGTTTGGCTTGATCTGAAGAGTCTTTTCCAGCTGAAGCAAACCTGTGATTAGAAAACATTTAGGGGAGAATGTTTGTGGCAGGTGCCATAGCTGGTGGAGATTTCTCCTGCCTTTTGCTTCCTTCCTGACCTTGAGTGTTGCCCAAAGGAGCCCAGGGAGCAAGAGGTTGAAGCATGGATCAGTGCTTTCCCCTGGTTCCTCTCCACTGCTTTGAGCAGGTTTGACCAGTTCCACCTGAGCTTTGCCAAGGGGAGGAGAACTGGCACAGGTCCATGTGTGAGCAAACAACATAGAACCATACAATGGGAAGGTTGGAAGGGACCTCAAAGATCATCTAGTNCACAAACCACAGCAGGCCCCAAAATGCTTTAGTCCCTTCAGCTCCCACATCTAACTGGGATGCACTTTCATGGTGATTATTGGCACTTGAGGGCTGCCAACCTCAGGATTCCAACCCCAGCTTCAAAACCACAGCAGAGTGTGGTCGGGAATTAGTCTTTGGGTGCTTCATTGCTTGAGTTTGTGGCTTGGGAAAGAGCTTCTTTTTTTTTTTTTTTTTTTTCCCCCAAGCCACTGGGCTGGTTGTTTACTGTTAAAAGCTGAACTTCTCTTGTTATTGAAAAGAAAAGGAGAATAAAACCTTACTGTTCTGAAACATGTGGTGGGAAATCTCAGTGGTTTGGTGGGGGATACCCTGGACAGGAGTTACAACTGAAACGCCAATAACTCATTAATGCAACTTTCTTAAAGCAAAACAAACCAACCCCTTTGCCTTTGCTGTTTGCTGACAGGGAAGAATCATAATTAATCTGCTGTCTAAGTGCAGGATCAGCTGAACAGACTTCTTTTCTACACCTAGAGGACAGTCTGTAACAAGAAGGTGTTGTTTGGGTTCCTTCATTTCGAGTTAAGCGGCTCAGCAGCAGCGAGCTGGTGTGAGAATGAGGAGCTTTGGCTCCTGATCAAATTAATGGCAGTGGAAGGATGCCCTCAGCCTGCAGATTGTTGCAGTGAGGGGATCAGGACGTGGGCACCTTGGAGCTGATGGCCTGGGTGGTGTGGCAGCTGTCAGGAAGCAGGATGGAGCTTCCTCTGGCAGTGAATTGCCTTTCCCTCGTGTCAAACACAAGAGAATTATCAGTGCAGGGCTGGGGGAGGATTGGGATTGTAACTTCCACACATGCCTCCCTAAAAGCTTTTTCACTCGTTCATGAGGATGTAAATTCCAGGCATAAACATTTTGGTGGCTCCTCAGCAGAGGGATCAATATGGAGGGAATGTGTAAGTTAAGGAAGAGTTGGGGTGGAGCTTTGTTGTAGCTTCTCTTCTGCTCCTTGTTACAAAGCAGATTCATTCTAACAGGCACCAGAGCCTCTCCTGACTGACCTTAGTGGGGGTTCCTCTATAGGAGGGGTGCCAGAAGGGTGTGATGCTCAGTTGACCTCTGTGAGGTTCCCTCTATAGGTGGAGTGCAAGGAGGGTGTGATGCTCAACTGACCTCTGTGAGGTTCCCTCTATAGGTGGGGTGCAAGGAGGGTGTGATGCTCAACTGACCTCTGTGAGGTTCCCTCTATAGGAGAGGTGCAAGGAGGGTGTGATGCTCAACTGACCTCTGTGAGTTTCCCTCTATAGGTGGGGTGCAAGGAGGGTGTGATGCTCAACTGACCTCTGTGGAGGTTCCTCTATAGGAGGGATGCTAGGAGGGTGTGATGCTCAACTGACCTCTGTGGGGGTGCCTCTACAGGAGGGGTGCTAGGGGGATGTGATGCTCAACTGACCTCTGTGGGGGTGCCTCTATAGGTGGGGTGCTAGGGGGGTGTGCTGCTCAGGAGCAGTGGCTGGGCAGCATGGCAGAGGAGGTGCCAGTCTGAAATCAGCCAGTCAGTGCCTTAGGTCCGTGTAGAAGCAGCCTCAGGATGCTCAGAGCTCTCAGCTGGCACCAAGGATTTTCCTTGGCTTTGGGAAATGTGAGCTCCTCCAGTTGATCTTCACCAGCTTTATTCTCCAGGCCTT
>WBNM01037065.1:0-27227 GCA_013399055.1 Ramphastos sulfuratus
GCAGGCAGGCAGGCAGGCACGCACAGAGGCAGGCAGACGGGCACACAGGCAGGCAGGCAGGCAGGCAGGCAGGCACACAGGCAGGCAGACAGGCATTCGGGCGGCGCTGTGCGGGCCGCGGTGGCGCTGAACTCCCTCTGTTGAGCTGTGCTGCAGCTGCAGCCCCCGAAGCCGCCTGCCCTGGTCTCTGGCCATGGACGGCACCTTGCAGACCATCTGGGCCCTCGCCGAGCCGCAGCCCCGGCTGCCTCCTGCTGCTTTAGAGCTGCGATCGTTCACAACCGCACCCCGCCGGGGCCGCCAGGAGGGCGCTACGAAGGCAGATTCTGGAGGCGGCTGCTGTTGGTTCCGACCGCTTGTTACAGGGGTGATCAGTACCAAAGCATCAACAGCAGATCCCTGCCAGGCTGTAGGCTGTTACCTTTGCAAAGGGGGGATAACAAAAGCCCTCCTAAAATATGCGTTTGGCCTGGCTCCCTCCACCAGCAGTGAAACCAAAGGAGTGAGCCCAGCCTGCTTCATCCCACCTCTGCCCCAAAACCTCCTCCTGCACCTCTCATTAAAAGGTGTTTGAGGCTCCAGTGGGAAAAGGGACGCTTGAAAAGCCCCACAGGGTGGGAGAGGCGAGAGACTGTAATTGTGCAGACTGCAGAAGGCTGCAGTAACTCCAAATATCCCTTGCAGGTATTCCTTTGCCCCTGGTGACTCTCAGGCCTTTCACAGAGGGAGCAGGCAGCAAGGCCAGGTGGTTCCATGCTCTTGGGATGAGAGGCACTGGTGCAACATGAAGAAGAGAAGGCTCTGGGGAGACCTTAGAGCTACATTTCAGCATTTGAAGATGACCTACAGGAAGGCTGGGGAGGAACTGTTCAGAAGAGCCTGTGAGGATAGGACAGGGGGTGATGGGTTGGAGCTGGGGCAGGGCAGATGTAGGTTGGACATCAGCAGGAAGTTCTGCACAGCGAGGATGGGGAAACGCTGGAACAGGCTGCCCAGGGATGTGGCTGAAGCCCCTTTCCAGGAGACATTCAAGGTCAGACTTGATGTGGCCCTGGGCAGCCTGCTCTAGCTGGAGGTGTCCCTGCTGCCTGCAGGGGAGGGTTGGCCAAAATGACCTTTGGGGGTCCCTTTCAGCCCTATGCAATCTGTGATGGAAACAAAGCAACCCAGAGCTGCCTGGTGCCTCCTGAGCAAGACACTGCCTCCAAGCTTGGCATGCAGGTGGGGAGCAGTGGGATAATGCCATTTATGGGGGGTAAAAACCCCCACCTAGCACAGCTTCTCTTTGCTGGAGGCAGTTTAAATGAAACCTTTAACCAGCTGCGGTGGCTGCCTCGAGCTGCGTTCAGAAGGGCACCGTGAATGGACTCCTCATGCACTTCAAAAGGCCACACGGCAGCATGTCCACTGTGGTGCAGGTCATTCATGGACACTACAGGAGATGTGAAAACATCTGCTCGGCCCTTGCCTGCTCCTTTCAGTACAGTGACTCCCCGTGCTAATAATTGTCTGTGTTCTGTCATCTAGAAAGGGACTTTGTGTGCCTCCCAGGTATTCTGATGCTAATTTGTTTAGTTAAAAAGGAGAAGAGGCTAAACAGATGTGAACCATTTGGCTAGGTTGTAGTTCATTTGTTAGGAAGTGCAAAGGATTCTTGGCAGGATATTAAATATTACCTTGGCTGCTCACAAACACTTCATATTTCAAGAGAGGAAGGGAGGTAGGGACCACACTCCATAAATCAGCCTTTTCAAAGAGACAGAAAAAGGCAAACATTTGATAAATCTGTGTCATTATACCTCGAGATCAAAGGGGGTTTTACATATGTATTTATGCAACTGGCAACCGAGGAGACAATAATAACAAACATAGATCCCTGACAGCTCTACACAAATAAAAATTAGCCGGTTCTAATCTGTAATTATCTGGGAACTGTGCGAGGTAGGAGGCTGCTAGCAGCAGGGCTTTAAGCTGCTAATGCTGAGCCGCTGAGCCAGTGTGAAGTCATTTAGAAATGCACCAGGAAGTTCCCTGGGCAAGGGACTGCAGAAGCCACCAGCTGGTAGCTGGGCATGTGCTGACCTGGTCTTGTATTCCAAGCCTGAACCAGGCAGGCAGTGGTTATCAGGACCTAAAGTCACCAGGGAACGCAGCGTTCCACACCTGCTAATTGATTTCATGATGATCTACCAGAGATCTACCTGAAGGATCCTTACAGACAGGAAGATTCCTGTCCTTGGCCTCCCTTCTCCTTGCCAGTAGGTTGTAGATCCACATTTGAAGGCTTCCTTAGCCCAGTGGGATGAAACCACAACCCCAGTGGATGAGACCTGCCACTTCCCAAATTAGACTGGGTCGTTTTGTTACAGCCACATGAGCGCAGAGCTGGAGGCGAAGACTCAGGGATGTCAGGGAAGAAACTTCAAAAGACCCCAGAAGAGCTTCGCAAAAACTGAGGTAAGCCAGGAAGAAGTGTGAAAAGACCCCAGAAGAGCTTTGCACAGACCCAGGGAAGTCAGGGAGAAGCTTGAAAATATCCCAGAAGAGCTTTGCACAGACTCAGGGAAGTCAGAGAGAAGATTGAAAATAACCCAGAAGAGCTTTGTAGGCTCAAATCAGGAAGAAGATTGAAAAGAGCCCAGAAGAGGTTACAAAGACTCAAGGAAGTCAGGGCAGAAGCTTGAAAAGACCCCAGAATAGCTTTGCAAATACTCAAGGAAGTTAATGAAGAATCTCTAAGACCCCAGAAGAGCTTTTCAAGGAGCAGGATTAACAGGAGGACCGAGGGGAGCTGCAGTGGCTGTTGCTTTATTCCAGGACTGAACTTAGTGGTAGAACTGAGGCCTCTGCAGAAGCATCAAAGGCCATCACATCACTCAGAAACCCAGGAGAAAATAATCCCATGGCCAAAGCAATGCAGGCACAGACATTAGGGAAGGAGAAGTTGCATTATGTCATCTCGCCTTTCTTTTTGGCCACTCACTGGGCTGATTTCTTACTCTCCTGTGCTGCTTTCAAATGACTTCAGCAACTTGGTTTCTGCTTGCTCCCATGGGAAACTTCCACAGTCTATAGATTTCACTGGTAGGAAACTCTTCTTGACAGTCAGATGATATTTTCCTTTACTCAATTCCATCACATCACTCCTACTTACGCCTCCTTGGAGCACCCTAAACGCTCTTCTCCATTGAAGATGCTGGAGTTATGTGAGCAGTAAATTTGGCCTGTGGCACTTGGAGAAATAGATATTAAACCCCCAGGGATGAATTAGGTGGTGAGGGGAGGGAGGGCAGTGGGGGAAAGGAAATGGTTTCAGGTTGAGAGAAACAAGATCTCCTCTTACATCTGCACAGTGGTGCTGCCCGCTGGGAGCACGTCTGGGACTCGGCAGCGAAAGGCTGCAGGAGGCAGTGATGTCCCTGGGGTGTCCTTGGGCACTGGTGGGGTTACAGAGCCACATCTGAGGGCTCAGGGGCAGTAGGTGGCACTTGGGTTTGTGTGCAGAGGACTGCATTGAGCCCTGGGTGCTTCCCTTGGCAGTGGCTGACCTGTTTTCATAGAATCATAGAATCTTAAGATCATCAGGTCTAACCATTTCCCCAACACCACATGGCCATTAAACCATGTCCCAGAGTGCCATCTCCACACCTTTCCCCAGGGAAACCTCCAGGGACAGTGACTCCACCACCTCCCTGAGCACCCTGTTCCAATGCCTAAACACACTTGCAGGAAAGAAATTCTTCCTAACATCCAACCTAAACCTCCCCTGGCACAGCTGCAGGCCATAATCCCAGGAGTCCTTCCCACAGGGTGGCCCAGTTCTACCATTTGGCTGTTTCCAGCTGGGATGGTCACTGACTACTGATCCAGCAATCCTGACCCACACAACTCTCAATGCAAGCTGCACCTCCACAGGTTAATCCTGCTGCATGCATTTGTCAGGACAACATTCCAAATGCCCTGAGCCCTTTCCCTCAGCTCCTACCTCCCTGTGGTGACATGAATATGAGCCCAGCAGATGTGTGCAGGGCTGGAGCTGCTGTTACAAAAAGAGAGGAAGCTGCTGACAGACACACAAGATGCAGACATCAACCATCATCAGGTCCACCAGCCCACAGGGTGCACTGCAAGGGACATGTGTGACAGAGAGGAAGAGAGGGGACAGGAAGAGGAGAGGGCACTGAGGACTTCTTAGGGTAGAAGAAGTGGAATAAAGTTATGTGGGATTTCTCTTTCTGGGACCCTGGAAGGGAGCAAGTGCTGGGGATACAGATCCATGGCTGGGGAACATCTCAGAGTATTGCAAAAGATCACAGAAACACAGAATTGTCAGGGCTGGAAGAGCCCTCAAGGATCATCTAGTTCCAATGCCCCTGCCATGGGCAGGGACACCTCACGCTAGATCAGGTTGCTCAAAGCCTTGTCCAGCCTGGCCTTAAAGACCTTCAGATCAGTAAGGACAAAAGCAACAATTATAAATGCTTAAGTGTGGAAGAAGACACACAGAAGCATGCAGAAGCCTTACATCAAAGCCTTACATCTCAGTGTGCTCGGTGCTATATGCTTGCCAACAGGACATGTTGGGGGCTTGTCACCTCCTCTCTGGTCAGGTCACTATGCCACAGCACTGCAGGCTTGCATGCTCCAGAATGCTTCCATTTCCCAGGAACAAGCCCTTGATTAACATCATGAAGTGATTAATTCCTTTTCTCTGGACAGAATTGTGATGGGAGGCAAGCAGCATCCTGTCTGGGTTGGAACCTAGAGCATCTTGGCTTGATTGTGGGGACCTGCTCCTATTTATCACCCCAGCAGGGCTGGCTCCTGCAGACAAGGGTGCCCCTCACTGACCGGCAAGGCTTTGTGCTTCAGAAGAACAAAAGAAGCTGAGCCTTTCAGGACTGGCCTGGCCTGTGGCAGGGAAAAGATATTTGCTGAAAGGAGGTGTGGGTTCTCTAGCTGGAAAGAGGTAAAGCAAGAAGATGACACTCAGCACCCTGCACAGGCTCAGCACTGGGGGATGTTGTCTTATGCCAGACTCCAAGAAGATGGTGGAAAGCACCTGGCTGCAGCTGCAGTGAGCATGGCTTGGGAAGAGCCACCCAGGGTGGATACTGGTGAGGTGAGCCCACAGAGCTGACCCTTCCTCTGTCCTCACTGAGGAGTTTAGTCATCTCAGCTCCAAGGTGTGTTGAGTTCTGCCCTAGTTTAACAAGTGTGTTTAACAAGAGCTAGCCCATCTCAGTGGTGCTCCACTAAGTGTCACCGAGACCCCTTGGCAGGGGCTGCACCTTCCCAGTGCTGTGTAGCAAATTGATCACCAAGAGAAGGGACCCAGAGACTGTACTGATGCAGCTCAATTAGTTTATTGATTAAGCTCCCATTATGATTCAAGGGCTCTGCAGCAATGGCACGGAGCAAACCCAGTCTCACATTTCTGTTTGTGGCCATTTCTTTCCAAGCCCTGTTTCTTCATGATGTTGCTCTCTTGGTCTCATCACTGGGGCACAACACTTGTGGTTCTACCACAACTGCTGCATGTGGGATGTTAAACAGCAAAAGCCTTGCCCCTGCTCTTGAGGGGACAGCAGGTACATGGAGACCAGCCTTGCTGGAGCACTGCTCTTGAGGTGGCACCAGGTATAAGGAGAAGACCCTTGCTAGAGCCTTCTGCATGAGGTGGCAGCAGGTTTCGGGAGATCTGTCCCCTGCTAGGCAGACATGCAGGCTCCACCTGGATGCAGTGGGTCAGTCTGGAGGAGGGAGTCGCAACTAGTTCCCAACTCACTTGTCCAAACCTGACCCCTTTTGCACCCCCCTGCTCCAGGGAGAGCTCAGACCACGCTAGCTCAGCCCTCCTCCTGACCTACCTTTGCTCAGATCCTGTTTCTGATCACTTGTCCATTTGCCATTCCCAGGGAAAAGCCTCCTGACATCCAAGTGTAGAAGATACAATTACAATCAAACCTGTCTTGGGGCTATTTTGCTTTAAAAGCCAACCCAACTTTTACAAGCTCCAGCTGACATATATTAAGGGCTTAAACCAAACTTTCTGTGACATTTTGTTGATATTATCCTGGCTGGTGCTGGTGGACATAAGGAACAAGGAGAATTATTCCATCTGAAGGGTTTTCCTCTTACCTCATGGCTGTAGGAACGTGCAATGGAGCCACCTCTGCATGCCAGCAGCAGGTTTTCTGTTTTGAACTGTGCAAAACACCAAGTAAGGAGGTGAGTAAACCAGGAGAGCCAGCCTGTGCCACCCGTGGAACGACTGCTGCCCACAGCTGTGATTCATGCATTGCCTAGAAGTGTCCTCTGTAATTCTCCTCACAATTACCAGTCTGGGCTGGCTGGCAGAGCTTCACCAGAGCACAGAGGGAAACTAGAAAGGAATTCCTCCTGCAACTGGATTTCATCTGCACTTGGTTGGTCTCGCCCCTCATACCACAGGGAGCCCAGCAGTGCCATCTATTTTATCTCTCTTTTGGGACTGTTTGCTGTTTGACTCAGAGCTGAAGCAGAAAACACCTTCTTGAGTCATCTCAAAATCTGTTTTGCAGATGCCTGATCCCAGAAAGGATGAGGATGGTGGCACTGGTGCTGATGGAGGTTTGGGTTTCCTAGCTCTGTGTTAACCCACTGAGCAGTCAGACACTTGTCAGGGTCTTATTTCACCTCTTCCACCTGCCTGGTTTAGTTCATTTTTAAACTGCAGTTTGTAGCAGGGATTGCTTAACTCGGATCCTCACCCCACAACCAGAGGGACCAGAACAGTTCACTCCTGCACAGCACTTTCCACGAGCTGATGTAAAGCTGTAAGAAGTCAGCATCATGCTTGTGACACAAGAAGATTAAGACCCTTGGTAGGCAGAAGACTTACTTTTTATTTAGTAGCAAAAAAAGATTCCAGCAAAACCTGATTCTGTCTGGAAATGAGGGTCTCAGAGCTGCTGGTGTTGTGGCAAGGGTCTCCTCAGCCAGACACTCTCAGTTCTCTTCCACAGGCTGTGACAGAGCTCACCAGGTATTTGCACAAGCAGGGCTTTCACTACTATGAAAGGTGTGGCTCATCAAAAAGCCAGCACACGGCAGAAGAATGGATAGAACCGAACCCTTTGGGAAAGAGGAGGAGGAGGAAGGGGCTGAGATGCTCCCAACATCACGAAGCCACAGTGCCCAGCCGCTAGCTGGCCAGTCCCTGCAACTAGCTGGGGGGTTAAGGAGTGCGAAGTCTCAGCCTAGCTGGGGACAGGCATGGACTTTCTGACTGCTCTTTCTGTCCCGCAGCTTCCAGAGGACGTGAGGCAGCCGCGGCAGGGGGTGTGCAGCTGGGAAGTCTCCCGGGACGCGCCGGCCGGCTGGAAAGGTTACGCTGTTGTCATCCTGATCTAGCCGAGACACTAAAGGAACCGAGGGAAATGTGGATTGACAGGGATAGAGCCAAGTCTGATTAACATTCTTGAGTGGAAGCCTCGGGGGGACGGACAGTGTGTGGGGTGACTCGGCCAGAGGCCGTAGGAGTCAGGATGCTCCCCATGCGAAGCTGAGTCCTGGTTCACCCAGGGTGGGGACAGACATCTCAGAGTTTCATCTGGTCTCTACATCGAAATCTTCTCCGATTTCCTTTTCTTTATGTTTTTACAGCACAGGGTGGTCCTGGAGACCCCAATTCACGACTGCGTCACCCTCCGGGCCTTGGTGGTTGGCCGCGGAGCCACTGTGGGCCCGTCCGGTCCCCGCCGGCAATCACTAACCCCGGGTACGGCTACGGAGCCTCAGCCCCGACGGCAGCACAGGAGGACCCGCTCCCCAGTGCCCGCCTTCGCCTCTTCCACCAATGAGCGCTTCCCTTTCCCTTCTCCGCCCCACCCCTGCGCCCCACCCTCTCTCCCCATTGGTTGCTCCGCCCGGCTCATTATGCGGCAGAGCGCGGGTTGTGATAGGTGGAAAGCGCTGCCTGTCGGCCAGCCCCTTGCTTCCCGCTCTCCTCCTACTTCGCCACCGCCTCAGCCTTTGCTTGAGCTGCTGCCGGCGGCGGGAGAGAGCGGGATGGGGCCGTGCTGAGAGAGAGGCTCCGGTAGTAGTGCCCATGAGAAGCCCGGTACAGCCGAACCGAGCCGGGTCAGCTCCAGCCATGCATCCCGCTGCGCCCACGGGCACATGGGGCAGCGCTTGAATCGCTGCCTCGATGTCCCCGTCGCGTTGCCGCCGCTGAGGCGGAGGCTCCTGCTGCTCTTCATCATGCTCTTCCTCTGGCTCTATATGTTCTACTCCTGCGCTGGCTCCTGCGCCGGGCTGGCCACCCGCGGTTCTCCCGCACCTCCCCGCTTTGCCCCGCCGCTTCCTCACCTCCTCCAGCCGGCTGCGGGAGAGCCGGGTGAGGAGAGCAGCCTGGAGGAGCAACGGGCAGCGCCCGACGCCGCCAGCCCCATCTCCACCTTCTTCAACGGCTCCGGCACGAAGCGGCTGCCTCAGGCCATCATCATCGGCGTGAAGAAAGGGGGGACGCGGGCGTTGCTGGAGTTCCTGCGGGTGCACCCCGACGTCCGCGCCGTCGGTGCCGAGCCCCACTTCTTCGACCGCAACTACGAGCGGGGACTCGCCTGGTACAGGTAACCTCCTCCCCGACGGCACCGCGGGGCTCCGGGGGAGGTGAGCGTGAGTACCCCTCCCAGGTCTGCCCGGGCCGGCCCTGGGTGCGCCCGCCCGCGGCTCCGGAGCAGGTCGGGGTTGGAGAGGGGAGCGTCGGCTCCGCTAGAGGCAGAGATGTGGTGCTGAGGGACGCAGTTTAGCGGCAGACTTGGTAGAGTTAGGGACTGGTTGGACTCGATGTCTTTGCCACCCGATAACGATTCTGTGGTTCTAAACACACCCCCGAAAACTCACCTCCCCAGACCCTGCGTGGAACTTGCCTTCCCCGCTGGTGCAGGCAGCGGCTGGCTGTTCGCAGAGCTTTTTTGCTCTCAGACCGTATTTAATCTTTAAGTGAAGGTTAAATATTAACCATTATTTTTTTCTTTCTTTTTTTCCCTAAACGCTTTTCGTTCGTTTGTGCTTTTGCTGGAGCGTGTGTTTTTTTTTGGGTTTTTTTTTCCCTACAGCGTGGGGTGTTGCTGAGGGATGTCTGGCGTGCCCAAACACCCTGCGGATCCTTGAACGAGGCTATTTGCTGCCAGTAAAGGACAGGGGTTTGGATCGTTTGGGTTTGGGGTGTTTTTTTGACCCGTACTGGGAGCTCAGCAGCAACCGGGAATGGCAGGCGGCAGCCCCGCGTTGCAGATAAAACTTCCTCGATGGCTTCCTACGCTTTCTCCGTTAACTTTCCCTTCCCTCTTTAATCATCAGCTTTTATAGCTGAGAAATTGTTCAGCCTTCAATTTCCAGCCCGGCGCTGGGGTGCGGTGCGGTACGTGATGGTGTATAACGTGTGCTGGGGGACATGGTGGGGGGAAACTTTTTGTCTCGGGGCGGGAGGGGAGGGAAGATAAAAAAATCGAAATGCTGAGATTTCATCCTGCCGGGGTGGATGGAGAAGGAATTGTGCGTGTGAGTGAGTTTGAAGGCGGCGCTGGGTGTGGAGGAGAAGCAACCCGGTGCTCCATAGCTCTGATGGGACACGCCGTGCGTGGGGCTGAATCGCGTTTCAGCTTCTCTTTCATCCTTTTTATGATTCAAATCCCTTTATCAAGAATATTTAGAATATGTCCTTGTGCTGAGTGTTTACAGGAATACTGAAGGAGCAGAGATGGAAGCTTTGAAGCTAGATGGGAGCTGTGAAGTTGTGAATTTTAACCTCTTTGTAGTCCTGAAACTCCCACCCTGCCAGTCCGATTTAAGGTTGTGTCGTCTTTTTTTTTTTTTTTTTTTTTTTCTTCTTNTTTTTTTTTTTTTTTTTTCCTTCCTTCCTCATGTTAGTGAAATGAAGGCAGGATAAGATCTGACTAGGAGGAAGTCAGGGTTGGAAGCACTTTTTGTTTCATGAAATTGAGGAGTTTTGGTGGAGAATGCAGCCTGTCCTCCCCACAGCCACCCAGATGAGATCTTTATATACGTTCGATGGGTTTCGAAACCAAACCAGAGATCTCTCACGTTTTTGAAAGGAGAACTGCCACATCACCCAGCAGAAGAACTGTCAGGATTTATTAGCAAGATGATGTGGTACGTGTTGAACTCTGTTTTTAATTAGGCACCTAAATTAGACCATAAAATGGTTGATTAATCTTTTACAAGTAAGAGGTGGAAGGGGAGAAGGAGACAATAATGCTTATGATTGCGCTAATCTGTTAGCGCAGATGCAGCGGGCGAAAGTCAATATTTCGAGGGCACAACTTGTGCTTGAATTTGGAGGAGCTGCCATCAAAAGTGCCTGTAACTTCTTAAAGTCTTACCTTAGCTGCTTAATTTTCAGCAGCACAGGCCCCATCCCCGCTGCTTGATGAATTATGCCTCTGAAAAATGGAATGCTTTAACTGAAATCCAGCAAACCTTCAGCTCTGGCTGGTGACGCTGCCAAGCAGCCAGCGTGAGAGATGCTGAAGGTCTTGAAACCATTCGGGTGCGGTTCACTCTCGAGGATTCCAGCGTTTTTGGCTGGCTGTGGGACTGAGACCTGGACGGATTAGAGGGAGAAAGACTAAATAATGCAACGCTATGGAAGGAAGATCTCTTTGCCCAGCTGAAGAGACGAGTTGGTTGGTAATTGTGTGTTAATTCTAACTTCAGTTTGAATTCCACGCTGCAGAAGTTTGTTCCCATAAATTTCGGCAGTAGAAATCAGATCCTAACTAGTTCCAAACTCCCCCTGACTAAAGTGAATCTTGGCTTCTCCGCACTCCTCAAGAACCTTGCTTATTTCTCCAAGCCCTAATGAGGCTTTTATTTATTATCTTAATGTCAGTAAGGAGATGTGTTTGTATTTTTTTGTTAATGGCCCAATAAAATCAGATTAAAACCGCTATAAAATATCTGCGGTGCCAGCCCTCGTGCCGGGCAAGCCTCAGCTCTGGTTTTCAGATACTTCTGAACAAACTAATTGAATGTTGGAGCTGGGGAAGTTAACTCGTGCCCTGAGCACTCAGTCCCTGCTGTTTAAATCCAATTGCCTGGCTTTGGAAAGATGAAGGTGCAATTTTTGACCCACGTCTTGTTGAAAATATATTTTATTTTCGGCTAAATCTGGTCTTATCTGTTGGGAGTTTTTGTTTGTTGGTTTAAGTTGTTGCTGCAGTAATATGAAGCATTGCAGTGTAACACTTTCAGCCTTCTAGGAGGCAGAAGGCATCAAAATTTGCTTATTTTAGCTCAATGAAAGCTTATAGTTTGGAGAACTTACAATAAATGATACTTATATTATAACTCCTGATCTCTGCCTAAAGTTGGCATTGAAGAAAATAACTTTGGAAGGAGGGAATAAAAACTTTTTCTTGCTGTTTTCTGTCAAGTGAAATGAAACCTGATTTTATTTTATATTTTTTTTCTTTGTGTGAAAGGCAAAACCTTCCACAAGGGGAAGCATCTCTCAAGGGATGCTGTTGCAAAAAGGGAAAGGAGGGACAAATTAAACTGATTTTATTTTTTAAATAGGGAGATGGCTCGAAATGTAATGGCAATAACTCCTGTACGCATGGTAGTGAACACAGTGTGTTAACTGCTTCAAGTGAAAATATCTACCATGGCAGAGGAGAAACAGGATCCAGCCACCAGCTCAAACTAACTTTAAGTAGTGCCTACACTTTTTTTGGGTAATCAAGAAGTTTCCTCTCTGCAGCAGCGAGGAGCTGAGCTCTGCCGCCTGCGCACGCCTGTGTTGTCCTGCCCGACTGAGCAGCTCTGCCTGGCAGCCCCTGGGGAAGTGGTGGCTTTCTGATGGGTTTGCTAGATGGATTTGGAGCGGGGGGGAAAGGAGAGGGAGTTTCTTGCAATCTCTGAAAAATCAATTGCTGAGATTTTATTTTGTTTTGTAATTGCATCTCTTACACACCAGTGATGCACTTCTGAGTTTCTAGTATATTTTAAAGCTGTTTGTCTTGTGATTAAGGCAAAAAGATAAAATCATGCCATTAGTGTTACGTGTTTGAGGGGTTTTTTTACATTTTTTTTCATCATTTTAGGCCCATGGGCTGTAGTACTCAGTCCCTCCTGCCATGGGCTGAGTGTTCCCAGCCCCACTCAACATCACTGATTTATACTTTGAGTCCATAGCCCTGTGCTAGGAAAGTCCGGGGGCCGTAAGCTCGATAGCTGTGCTAGCCTGAGCTCCCCCATCTCAAACAGCACAGCCAGGAAACCTCTTTCTCTTTCCCCTTTACTTTTAGGAGGGTGAAAACTCTTAAAACACTGAGGCTTCATCTTTCTGCTTATTGCTAAACCACCTTAATTCATTCTCCACGCTGAGACCGAGTGGTTTGGGTGAGCAGGATCAGGCCCACTCGTCTGGTGGTATGCGAGAAACAACTTCTTAGACTTCCCAGTCACTTAAATAAGCATTGAAGACCTTAATATGCAAAGTGCTGCTTCACAGCAATTCCTGGACCATGAGAAACTTCCTCATTTTTAATTTTTAATTTTTTTTTTAATATTTTTTTTCCTCAGGAGCTTTTTTGTTTTTCCCCCAGAGGCTGTTTATGGGGGTGAGTAGCATAGTGTTGATGCTTGCAAGGGGCCAGGCTGGGAGCAGGGTGTAAAGCAATGATGGTCAGAAGTTCAGCCTTGCTGAATCAAGGGCAGATCTTGAGAAGGATTTTCCCCTGTGTTTGGCTGTTCCCTCTAAATCCCAACTTTACACACTGTAGTGAGGCCTTTACTCCCTGCCACTAATTTCCACCGTGCTTCACAGCCTTCCTTGTGAGACACAGATCCAAAGGTGTCAGCGTGGACACAGCCAGGGATGTGCCATGCTCTTTCTGTTGTGCATCACAAGATTTGTCACTCTCAGGAAGTTTGGGAATTGTCTCAAATCACCCAGCTGGACTTTGCACACAAATGAATGTTTCTGAGCAACGACTGTTTCCTCCAGCGCCGTCTCATGAGCTGCGTTGAGTTGGAACCAGCCTATCCTAAAGGATAGTTGCACACTTTGGGATGGCTTTGCCAAGCAGCTTTGCCCTCAAAAAGATTTAAAAATCAACTGTTGACCACGTGTTGTGTTGTGCCTAGCCGAGAGGCAACTTTTAATGGTCCTCTCAACACATGCACAGGGTTCAGAGCCCCCTTTGCCTTGGCAGCAGCTCCCGGTGGCATCGCCTTAGCTGTCATGCAAAGTTTGGAAGAAAACAACCCCAAAAAAGAAGGGCTGGGCTGCTGTAATCAGTCAGCAAGGCCCTTGTGTTTGCATGGGATCATTCCTCTAGATCTGAGGAGGGTTGAGTTGTTCAAACAGATGGCAAAGATTATTCGTGTTGCTGGGGTTTCAGTGCGCTGCTGCGTTTCAAGCATGTTGCCCGATATGACGCACGTGACAAGTTCTTCCCAGCACGACGCTGGGGAAGGGGGGGGGACACACACACAACATTGTCTGCCACGATCAGGTTTCATGGCCTCACCTGTCGAGCTGCTGAACTTTTCCAAGTTGACCATGCATTGGGGGGGACCGATGCGGATGGTGGATCTGCCCGGCTAATCGCGTTAGCACAGCGCCGCGCGGCGTGCCGGGAGCCTTGTGCTCCTTCTTGGCATGAAAATGATGGGAATGAAAACTCATGGGCTCCACTCTGCTTTGGGATTTGTTCCCTTCTTTTTTTTTTTTCCTTTCTCTTCAAGTGGGCTGTGGCAGATGTCTGTAACACACTCCGAGCTTGGGATACCTCATGGTGCTTCCAGTGAAGGTTTTGTTTCTAAAAGAATCCGGCAAGGGCCGGATGTGGTGACTATAAAATCTCTACCCAAATCACTCTTCTTTTGAGCTGGGTTTCCAACCTGCCCTGAGCAGGGACTTACTTTACCATCAAGCCTCACTTAACTCAACTCTGTCTGCTTGAGCCTGAAGCTGGTGCTGTTAATCCTTCCAGTACCTGACAGGGACCTGCAAGAAAGCTGGGAAAGGACCTTTAACAAGGGCTTGTAGTGGCAGAATGAGGGGCGATGGCTTTGAGCTGGAAGAGGAGAGGTTTAGACTGGAGATTAGGAAGAAATTCTTTAGAGTGAGGGTGGTGAGACACTGGCACAGGTTGCCCAGGGAGGTTGTGGATGCCCCCTCCCTGGAGGTGCTCAAGACCTCATTCAACCTGGGCTAGTGGGGCCTTGGGGGTTGGAACTAGATGATCTTTAAGGTCCCTTCCCACCCAAACCATTCTATGACTCCATCCCAAGTAGGAAGGACTCTAATTCAGTGCTTATTCAGCGTGACCATCAGTGTTTGCTGGTGATGTGACCGTGGGTGATCAGTTCAGGGGTACTGAACAGGCTAGGGCCATGTGGAACAGTTATGGTGTGGGCTGAAAGAACAACAAATAGTGGGGCAGGTTATTTCAGAGGGGTAATGAGGAGGTCAGGGGCTATCGACTGCTACCTGTTGTCACCATGTGGCATGTGAGGAGGGGCTGGAGGGGAGGTTTGTGAAATGACTAAGTGCTGTGCTGGGCCCTGACTTGCTGCCGATGACTGTACCGGGGCTTGCCCACGCTGTTGCAGTTCCACTCTTTCAGCAGCTCGCTCTGTTTCTTAATTAGCTCCCGAGAACCTCCAGCTGCTTTTAAAGGACCTCAGCCCTGCCGCCGTCCCCGGTGGCAGCCAGAAGGCGACGGAGTAAATGGACCTTATCTCGACTTTCTTAATGGAAACAAGAGCTCCCGTGATGAAACATATTGATTATCAGCAGGCTCAGAGGAAAGGTGGGGTTAATTCAGGGCAGGGGTTTACTGGTAGCATAGATTTACCATTAGGGAGTTATTTCTGGGCTGGAGGTGGTTGCAAGGTGCCCAGAAAGAAGTCAGGAAGGGCATCGCATCGTGCTGTGGGTCAGACAAGAAGCAGCCAGGGTCAGGAGCACAGTCTCTGTCTTGAGCATCTCCCTGCCTGGGCATGGTGGGGACTGCTCAGACATGATGTGCTGTAGATCTTAGTTCATTCATAAAAATGGTAGGAAGGAGAGAATCTGTCCTGGTGCCACACTAGCTTCAAGCATTCCCCATGGTGGTTTTCCTCTGTGTAATAGCTCTGAAGATGAAGGAGGACAATGGACTCAGTGCTGTGCCTTCATACTGCGATGGTGTAAGGGCTGAGGGACACAGGGGAAGCTGTCAACAGGCTTGCTTGGCTGCTGCCCTGACAGACCCTGCATCCCAGCTCTGTGACCACCCTCCTAGCTCAGGAATCATTTGAAGTAGATAGAATTTTGGGTGGCTGGGGGTTTAGATGATGTTAAGAGGAAAATGGGTGTAGAAGTGCTGCTGGCAGAAGCCCTCACCCTGATTTCTAGTCAGTGAGTAATTCAGCTTCTTAATTTTCTTCTGTTAAAATATGTTAAGCATGGCAGGGCCCTGCCACGTGGTGGGTAGCAGAGAAAGAGAGAACTTGATCTGGAGAAAACTAATGCCACGTTCTGCTAACTGCTTCACATCTGTCTTGACCTCCTCAGAAACACTCTGCAACTGGCCTGCTCTAAAACCAGCTTCTTTTTCTCCTCTCCTTAAAGAAAAGGGATGGGGAAAGAACATCTTTGTTGAGGGACACTGTGACATCAAGGGAGCTGGGGAAATTAATGGCAGCAGAGGATCTGACCCAGAATTTAATTGGCAGGCAGTGTTGGGTGCAAAGCCACATGTTGCTAACCCTGCCCTGGATGTGGCTTTGTATAGTGTCACTCAAGGAGCTCAGCTCACCTCTGGGAGTGATCTTCCCTTCTCCTTGCCTTCTTGTAGGTCTTGTGCTGCTAAAATTAGTAAACCCAGAACTGTAGTCTGGCCAGTCCTCTCAACTAGTGCTGCTGGGGACTTGTGTGAACCCACCAAAGTGCCTGGTTTGTAGTAAAACCACGTGGTTATAACCTCTCCAGTGAACTGGCACAGCCTCCTCCCTCCAGACTGTGTTCCTGGCAGCTCTTCCAGAAGAAAGAGAGAATTGTGCCTGGACTTTCTTTTATGTGCCAATGTGTAATGTTCTAGGTGGATGTATGGATTTTACACATCCCTTGCTGAAAGTGAGTGCAAGGCCAAATCCTGTGTTGCCACAGCCACGGTCCGGCAGCAACAAGCTCAGCTGGAGTCAAAACTCTGAGTTTCATAGAATCTAAGAATGGTAGGGGTTGGAAGGGACCCCCTGGAGATTAAGTCCAAACCCCCCTGCCAAAGCAGGATCATCTAGGGCAGGCCACACAGGAATGCATCCCGATGGGTCTTGAGAGTCTCCAGAGATGGAGACACCACAGTGGCTCTGGGCAGCCTGCCCCAGTGCTGTGTCACCCTCACATCAAAGATTTTCCTCATGTTGAGGTGGAACTTGCTGGGTTCCAGTTTGTGCCCATTGTCCCCTGTCCCATGACAGGACACCACTGAAGTGAGCCTGACCCCTTCTTCATCACAGTATCACAATATAGCAAGGTTGGAAGAGACCTCAAAGATCATCAAGTCCAACCCACTACCACAGACCTTGCCCCTCACCCTTCAGATACTTGTAAAGATGAGTAAGATTTTCTTTAATAAACACACTTTTCCCATGGGGAGCTGGCTCTGGTGAGGAGAGGGATCTTCAGCAGCATGCTGCTGGCCAAGCCTGGACCAGGTCCCCAAACTTGGCTGTTTAATGTGGTCCAAAGCCCTGCCCAGAGGAGAGCTCCAGGATCAGACCCTCAGCATGTGTCTGTATGACTCTGAGTGCAGAAAATGCCTCCATAAAAGCCCAAATCCTTTCTAATTAACGTTGATAAGGCAGCTTGCCAAACTTTATGTTAAACCCTTCTATTTCAGTCCCAAGCATCAGATGCAAACTTGTCTTAAAACTTGAAAACCTGCAAAACACAGGCAAGCAGCACGTGGAGGTGCAGGAAATGTTTAGGGAACTGCCGATTTGGTGACAAAGTGATTAAAGGTGGGAAAAGCAGAGTGCCCTGGCATTATATTGGGGTGAAAATGCGTTGGTGTTCTGATTTTGGAGCAGGGGCTGCGGGGCTGCAGCCAGCGATGCTGTGGCTGTGAGCAGAGATCTTCTGTCACTAGGGGGAGGACGAAAGCCCAGCCTCGGTTAATCCGATGCGCTGCTGCTGCTGCATTGAGCTCTGAAATACTTGTTTAAAAGCTGGCAAGGCCTGCAGCTTTGGCATGCCTTCGGTGTGGTGTTTTTAAAGGCGTAGAAGACTTGGAATGGAAGCAGGAGATGCTGCAGTAAACAGCAGGTGTGTCCCCACAGTGCCTGTGTGCAGTCCATGGCTGGCTTAGGTGTGGAGCTGAGAACGTGGCTGCTCAGTGGGCATGGCAGAGGGACCCTCTGGCTTTGTTCTGCCCTCTATGTCTCTGTGTCAGGGTGAAGGCAATGCCTGGTGGCATGGCTCTTTGCTTCAAACCCCCTGCATGCCCCTCTGGTGCCACTTTCAGGGAATGGTGCCTGATTCACAGATTGCATCAGGTTGGAAGGGACCCTCCAAGGTCATATTGCTCAACCCCCGTGCTGTCAGCAGGGACACCTCCAGCTATGTCAGGCTGCCCAGGGCCACATCAAGTCTGATCTTGAGTGTCTCCAGGGATGGAACCTTCATCACATCCCTGGGCAGCCTGTTCCAGTATTTCACCAGCCTCATTGTGCAGAACTTCCTCCTAATGTCCAACCTAAACCTACCCTGCTTCAGTTTCAAACCATTGCCCCTCATCCTATTGTTAAAAGGCCTTCTAAACCTACCCTCCCCAGCCTTCCTGTAGGTCACTATCACATACTGAAATGTAGCTATGAGGTCTCCACAGAGCCCTCTCTTCAGCTGAACAGCCCCAAGTCTCTCAACCTGAATGCCTTGCCCAGGAGCAGTGGGGCCATGAGCTTGGTAGGTAAATATCCCCAGCATCTGCCCTGGCTTCACTGTGACTGAACTCAGCAAAGTGAGCTGCCAAAGAGCCCAAGCATTGCCCCTTCTGAAGGAAGGGCTTAGCAAAGTGTCTCCTTCCTTCTTCCCCAGCACTGCACAGTGAACTTGTTGCAACTTAACACAAAGCTCTTAGCTTTTTTTTTTTTTTTTTCCCCTTTTTAATTTCCTTCTTGAGCTGGTCTGGGAGCTAAGGAGCCTTGGGCTGTCTGCATGGCATTTTGTAAAGAAGAGGGAATAGGTAACAGGGAGTGTTGAGGAGCAAATGAAGCCTTGGGAGAAGATAGCAGCCTTGCCAAGGCAGAAGTGGAATAGCTGGTTAGGGTTTCAGCCTGGGTTTGCTGAGAGCCGAAGGGGCTGGGAGCTACTCTCTGCTCCAAAGCCTCATAGTAACTGAAGCACAGAAGTTCAACCTCACCACGAGGAGAAACTTCTTTACTGTGAGAGTTGTGGAGCCCTGAAGCAGGCTGCCCAGAGAAGCTGTGAAGTCTCCTTCTCTGGAGACTTTCAAGACTGATTTGGATGTGTTCCTGTGTGATCTGCCCAAGGTGATCCTGCTTCGGCAGTGGGGTTGGACTCACTCTTCAGAGTTCCCTTCCAACTCCTACCATTGTGTGATTCCATGACAGTGAGGCTGGCACTGCCAGACAGACACACTGGTGGAGCCTGCACCAGTGCCCTGGCACACACCAGAGCCTGACTCCCCCCAGAAATCACTCGAAGGTCACACTGCTAAATGCGGTGTAATAATTAATTAAGCTATATATAAACAGCAAGCTCACGTGAACCTAAAGCAGATTAAGAGCCAGGGAGTTTCCTCCTGCCTGCCTTCTACTCACAGTCTCCTCCTTCCTCTGTGGGTGAGGTCTGCAGTTGTCACAGGCTCAGCCACCCCAGCAAGGCTCAGCAGTTGGGTTTAGCAGCTGCACAGCTGGGGCAGAGCAATGCCTGCTGTAGGGGATCCTCTGGCTCACCCAGTTCACCAAACCTCTTGCTGGTGCTGGAGGAAAGAATGCATGCAGGGTTTCTGCCCTCCCAGTGGGGATTGCTTCACTCTGTGCTGGTGCTTGATGCTGGGAACAGCCTGGTGCTGGGAAGTGCTATTGGGCTTCACCTTCAGCAGCAGGCATTTCAAGACTCCTGTTGCCTTGAGGCTCAGGTTAGCAAGAGCTGAGCTGCATAATGTGTTTGGTGGTGGTGGGAAACTGCAGTGTGGGGTTATAACCTCCACAGAAAGCACGTTTGTGGGGGGTCTGCAGCTTGGAGGTGGAAGAATAAATTGGGCTGGGTTTCCTGGAAGAGCTACAGCAACTTAAAGTTTGTAATGAGGCATGAAGTTAAACCCAAACAGATGCTTGCCTTGCAGCTCTGGAGTTGGGATTTGTACTATATCAAAACCCTGGGTTTTTTTATACTGGTGTTTGGGTGGTGGTGGCTTTTTTTTTTCCTCTAAACCTGGCCAAAACTCACTCATTCCATACCCTAAAAGTGAAGATTTAGGGATAATACTTAAAGTCCAGGTTGTGTGTTAATGTAGCTGCAGAAACATCCCAGCAAGATTAAAGTTGTGCTTCTTAAGTATAGGTGATCACACTCTGGCAAGGCTACTGGAGTAGAGCAGAGCAACTTTCAGCACTTCTAGACCTGTCCAGGTTTTGCAGTCAGGGCTCATGCATGCCATGAGCCCATCAGTCAAGGCTTTGCACAGTGAGATTCTTGGAAACTGAATGAACTCCACAGCCAGTTCCAGGAATAATTGGAGAGTGAGCATCAGCACTGCCCACCTTTGCTCCAGGGTCTCTTCTGCTGCCTCCCATGTATAAGCTGGACACAGGAGGTTCCACCTCAACGTGGGAAGAAACTTCTTTGCTGTGAGGGTGACAGAGCCTTGGAGCAGGCTACCAGAGAGGTGGTGGAGCTTCCTCTGGAGACTTTCAAAACTGGATGTGATCCTGTGTGACCTGCTCTAGGTGATCCTGCTTTGGCAGGGGGTTGGACTCCAGGATCTCTAGAGATCCCTTCCAACCCCTACCATTCTGTCATTCTATGATCTCCTCATGCACATCCAGCTGCCCGAGGGCCACCAGTGGGGATGGGGGCTGGAGGGAGGAGGTGGCCAACAGCTGATGGGCTCCATGTGATAGATTGCATTTGGGTTGTCCAGCTCCCTGGCTCTCTGAGACAGAGCTGGCTTGGCTCACTTTCCAAGTGCCAGGCTGTATCTGCATCCAGGAGATGGAGGCAGAGAGAAAAGACTTTGTGAGGGCTCACAATGGATCCCCCAATCAGTTCAGTCTGGGTCGGAGGGGGCTGGGCTGTCTCTTTGGGAACCCAAGGGTGTAGAGATCAAAGGTGCCGGTGAGTCAATTACAATTCACATTTGGTTCATCCATATGTTTGGGTATTTGAAAGGCTTCAATGGCAACCCATTTTATATCTCTTATGCCCATTGATTTGTTAATCTGACACTTGGTTTCATCTGAATAACAAAAGCCCTCATTCAGAGTCCTCAGTGTTCAGGGAAAAGTCATTTCACTTGGGTTGTGCTCTGAGGCCTCAGCAGACCCAGCCCACTCTGCTCTTTATGTAGAAGGGCTTGAAGGGCTAGGGAATAGTTCAGCCCCATGGCAGCTCTGGAAGGAAATCAGTTCTCAGTGGGAACAGGATGGAATGCTGAAGGCTGGTGCTGTGTGGTTTTGCTCCACAATGTCCTTTCTGGTTGCCACCTTAGCTGTGGACCTGCCGTGGCAGCCTGTGGGGTGTGAAGAGGTCGTGGGTGGGGTGACAAAGGCAACCCAAGTAGTCAGAAGTGGAAGGGAAGCATGGAGAGCTCTCTTAAATACAGCCTGAGCCAGTGAGCTGGACTAGATCAAATCATTGGTATGGCTAAGTGAAGTCTCTAATTAGGTGAATTCCTTTTTAATTAGAAGCAGTGCTTTGCATCTGTTGGACTTGCAGCTGAGCATCTCCACCAGCTGAGCCTGCTCTTTAAAGAGCTCTTGACTGGGCTTCCTTGGCTGTTTCTGACCAAGTCAGGATCCCATGTAATGACTGGGGCAGGAGGGCAGTCTGCAGACAGACTTGCTCCTTTATATTTGCCTAATTGGTGCCTGTCTCCCTCCTTTGCTGGGAGTGTGACTCCTTCCCAAGGCTGGTTTGGTGTCTTGTGCTCTACCCGAAGTCCTGCAGCATTGCCAGGGACCCACCTTGGGACGTGGTGGCACCATGAACTGGTAGCTTGATTGCCTTTATGGGCACACTGCTTTCTTTTTGTCCTGACACTTTGTTTTCTGTCTTTGATGTTTGGTATGGGTGTTGAAAAGGATAAGAAGAGTCTCAGGAGGTTTCTACTGGCCTGACTGGAGGTGTTGGGGAGAAAAATCCCATTCTGGACAAACGTGTCTGGCTCACTGCCCTGGTCTGTTTACCCTGGAACAATCTTAATTTCCAGTGCTGCTCCTTTATGGGTGTAAATCACAAAGCCATTAACAAATGAGGTGAGGTGACAATCCCATTTGTGTTGAAATCCATTGAGGGATCACCAGGCTGTTAATTTGCCAGGCCTTTTGTTCCAGCAAATACAGCTCATCCCAACTGGGGACATGCTGACCAGGCCAGTCTCCACCTTACCAATGGGTTTGGGTTGTGGTTGGAATTTAAAACCAGCTTTAAACTCCTGACCCACTGGATGGGATGCTCCAGGTAATGAGCAGTCATCAGGATGCGCTTGCTTGCTTGGGCACCTTCTCATCCAACCTCCTTTGAGTTTGTTCATCACTGGCCACCACAGATGGTCAGAGGGGACATCCCCTTATCTTTAAGACAGTTGGGGAGCCCCAGAGCTGCACAGTTAGATGGTTGGTTTGAGTGTTGCTGGAGAAGGAGATGGAGTTGTGCGACTGACACGAAGCTGTGTGGCACAGTCGACTTGCTAGGGGGCAGGGATCCATCCAGAGGGACCTGGACAGGCTGGAGAGGTGGACCCAGGCCAAGCTCATGACATTCAACAAGGCCAAGTGTAAGGTCCTGCACCTGGGTAGGCACAATCCGAAGCACAGCTCCAGGCTGGGTGGTGAATGGCTGAGAGCAGCCCTGAGGAAAAGGCCCTGGGGGTCTGGGGTGATGAAAAGCTCAAGATGAGGCTGCAGTGTGAGTGCAGCCCAGACAGCAACTGNTGGCAGCAGCTTGCCAACATTGCTTGGCCTATGGACATGAATGCAATGTAAAAATGGACAAAAAAGAGTTGCCATTTTCTTTTTTCCTCCATGACAGTGGAAAGTTGGCTGCTTTCTGAACTGTTGTGTCAAAGGCCTCTGCTCTTCAGGTGGTGCTGGATGCCCATAGGGTCAGAGGTGGACCCTTGGAGATTTCTGTATGGCTTTTTTGAGGACCTGTAGATGTGTATCTGTCTGAAGGCTCTGTCTCTGCCACCCTGCAAACTTCCTTCCACACATGCTGTGGCTGTGGAGGAAGTGGCAGGCTTCATCTTAGCTGTCACATGGAAGATCCCCCAAGGGCTGAGTTCCTGGAGGAAGGTGCTTCTGAGGCAGTTTCTCTACTCCCCTCCCTGCTTTGCTCTGCCCACGGTGAGGAAGAGGAGCAGGAGCAGAGCTGTCACATGGCTGCTGCTGGCACCAGTCCCTTTTGATGCTCATAACTATAAACTACAGCACAGGAGGTTCCACCTCAACACAAGGGGCAACTTCTTGACTGGAAGGGTCCCAGAGCACTGGCACAGGCTGCCCAGAGAGGTTGTGGAGTCTCCTTCTCTGGAGCCTTTCAAGGCCTGTCTGGATGTGTTCCTGTGTGACCTGAACTAGATCATCTGGTCCTGCTCTGGCAAGGGGGGGTTGGAATGGATGATCTCTTTGGGTCAAATCCAACCCCTAAAATCTTGTGATCCTGTGAACCCAGCACAGTGGTTTAAGCCCCTCTTTGGCATGTCTTCACAGAATGATAGGGGTTGGAAGGGACCTCTGAAGATCATCTATTCCAGAGCAGAATGACCTAGAGTCAATCACCCAGAACCATCTCTGGGTAGGTTTTGAATGCCTCTAGAGACAGACTCCACAACTTCTCTGGGCAGCCTCACCCAAGAGCAGATGAGTTGCCAAGGATGCTCCCCCCCCATATGGGTTATGAACTGAGGGGTTTGAGCTTGAGGCAGAGAGAGGCTGTTCAGGAAGCTTTATCCTCATGGCACTGGAAGTCTGGGCTTGAGGAGCAGCAACATGTCAAGGCAGCAAGCAAAGCCCTCCCTGTGCAAACGCTGGGGCAGACAAAGGGCAGCATTATCAGTGTGAGCTGCTACCTGCCCATGCAGGCACAAGGATCAGGGCAGGGATTTCTGTGCTGGGGGGCAAACACAAAGGACCTCTCAGCATGGCTGTGATTTATGAACCCAGAAACAGGGGAATGTGGTCCCCTGCCCCTATCTTGCCGGGTTGGTTTTGTCAGTGGCTGTTGACTCCTGCCATGTTTGTTTGGGGTTGGCACTTTGGGTTGTGCATTGCTTTGTTGGTTGGTTTGGTTTTTTTGTTTGGTTTGTTTTTTTTTTTTGTTGTTGTTGTTGGGATTTTTTTTGGGGTTTTTTTTTTTTTCCCTTCTAGCAAAATTCCAGGTCAGGTTGGTTGAGACTCTGAGCAACCTGCTCTAGTTGAAGATGCTAACTGCAGGGCCAGTTGGATTAAGTGACCTTTAAAGGTCCCTTTCAACCTGTTCAATGATTCTATGAGCTAGAATGGCTTGGCAGTGTCCCATGGGAGAGGGCAACGTGGGAAGGGGTAATAAAGTTCATCTCCTTGTGTTGCTATCCTGGATGGAAATTTGGTAGGTGTTCCTCAGCATTCAGCCTTGATGTACCAAGATCAGCTGCCTGCATCCAGCTGGTTGTGGTGCTTAGAGAGGGGCTGCTGCAGTGGTCACTCTGCTTGCTCAACCAGAAAGTGTATTTGTAGCTATGTGCCATGAAAAATCTACATCCATGTAGACCCTATGGACTTCTCCACCCTGCCATGGACCTAACCAGGGGTTTCTTCTCTTGAACCAACACCACCTCCTCTGGGAATCCTCTTCCAGTTGCAGCATGGCTGCAGAGACTTTGCAGTGGTTTGTGGCTGCCAGAGACATGACTGGGGGGGTACATGAAGTGACTATCTCCCTCTGCATTTGAAGCACAAGGTGTGCCCTTTGGGCCCAACCCAAGATATACTCCTCTAGCTGGGCTTCAGCACCCACTGCCAGCAGATGACATAGCTAATGCCCAGAGAAGGACCTTGAAGAGAAGGTGCTGTAGGGATGAGGCTGATGGGATAACCTCCTGTGGGCTACCTGGATTAGGAACATCTCCTGGTGTCCTAGCTGGGGCAGGAGCCTTAAAGTACTCCATTGTGACAGGTGAGTCAAGGGTGCAGGGTCCATTCCTTCATGGGAGCCAAGAGGATGCTTGGCTCCATCTGCAGCCATAGATGGTTTGGCTCTTGGACATATGATGATGCCACTTGGTTTGGACATCTGATCCCTAATTCTTGAAACATCTGGTGCTTGTGGGACACCAGGTGAAAGCCAGCAAGCTGTACACAGTCTGCAGTGCCAGCTCTGTGCACCCCAGTGCCTGCTTCTGCCTCCTCCAAATCCCACATCCTCCCCCCAGGCTCAACCTGTTGGAGATTGCTGCAGGGAAGCTTTTTCCCTGGACCTAAGAGGAGCAGAGATGTTTAAAAGCTGGATGAGGAGCAGTGCCTATGGGGTTTTAACATTTTTGAGAGGATTAGTGCCCTTGCTATAAATTAAGAGAGCAAATTGATGGGTGTGGGAGCAGTTTAGGGCTATGGCTTTCTGTGGGGCTGCTTGGTGTGCTGCTGATGGCTGAATGCTGCCAGCACTGTCTGGTGCTTCTGCCATGTTGATGGTTGTGGCTGAGCTTCCATGGCTGGGGAGTGGGAATAGCCTTGGGAAGAGGCTATAGTGTGAGCAGTGGGCACCAGTGCCACTTGGACATGGCTGAGCTGCTGCTGAATGGCAAGAGGAGTGGGCTTTATGATGGAGCTGGAGGAATGGCTCAGTTACTCTGCTGGAGCTGAAGCCAAGCCCTTGAGATTGGGGTCTCTGGGGTTGGCTGAAGCCAAATGACAGCTGTGCTGGCCCCACATCCTCTGCTGCAGGAGACACTTCTGCCACCTGGGTGCTGTGGATGTGTTTCGGGTGTCCCACCAGCTATGATTTGCTTATCTGCTTTTAAGCCTCTTTCAGGCCAGGCTTTCTTTGCTTAAGCCTGCTCTGAGCTAGCAAAAGCCCTGCCAGAGCTGTCTTTGGGGGTTTGCCTTTTTACTTCCCACAGTTATCAGTTAAGCTGATAACTCCAGACCTTGACTCTCTTACTTTGCCTTTTTTTTTTTTTCCCCTGGATGGAGACAGTGTTGTTCTGCTTGCAGGTGCTGAGCCACTCCAACCTCAGCAGATAGAGTTCCAGCTTCCCACAAATGGCAGGGTCAGTGCTACACACATAAAGCTGAGTTTAGGAGTGTCCAGAGGTGGTTTAGGCTGGAAATGAGGTACAGTTTGTTCCCCCAAAGGGTTATCAAGGCCTGCAACAAGCTGCCGAGGGAAGTGGTGAAGTCTCTATCTCTGGAGGTGTTTCNCAGCCCCACCCCCTTACCCTGCTCAAAAGCTCTTATTTTGGGAGCAAAGCACTATTGAAGTGTGGGGACAATGGAGGCCAAATCCTTCTGGGGGAGGGGAGGTGCTGCCAGTTGCATCTTTTGTTGCTTTTACTTCTTTACTTGCCTATGCTCTCCCCCCACCCCACTCCACCCCTCCCCTCCCAAGAAATCCAGATAGATGCAATCACTTTCGTGGGGACCTTGCTAATAGGATTATAATTATTACTGGAGATGAACTGGAGTGAATGGAATATTTACCACTTCATCTTAAATTATTGTAAATCCCTCCAAAGCAGCCCTTTNTAGTGCTGACAGAGTTTAGTGGTGCCCTGACAGTGCTGGGTCAGTGTTTGAGCTCAATGATCTTCAAGGTCTCTTCCAACCAAAACAATTGTGTGATCTTTGGTACTAGGATGTGTTAAACCAGCAGTCTCTCCAAGAGCTTTTTCTTGCAATGAATCCATAAGAGGATCTCCCAAATCTTTGTGCAGCAGCAGCTTAGTGCTCACAACAGTAACTCCAGGCTATAAATTCATGAGGCAAGAGCAGGAGCTGGTCCTGCTGGCTGCTGTGGACTAAGAGGCAGAGGCAGGCCAGAGAATTTATTTTTCCCCAGGAGTGAGTTGTTGAGCACTGAAATCTCTGCAGATGCCTAAAATTCTTCCTTTTTCCTCCCTTTTGGGCTGTTGTCTCTTTTAATTTATAGGAAAAAAAAAATAAAAAAGCTTCTGGTGCTTTACAATAAACTCTTGGGACACCACAAAGTAATCTCAGCTTGCTCCAGACCTGCACCAGAGCAGCCCTGGAGTAGCTGCTGCCTTCCATCCGTGCCAGGGTGAGCAGAGCCAAGTGACCTGCTTCGAGTGGAGGTGGTGAGGACTTACTCTGGTGGCCAGAAGAGAAGGGAAGAGATTACAGTGGTGTAAGTGGGGCTCCCCTGCAGGGATAAATTCCAGTTAAACTCTCCAGTGAGGTGCACAAAGAGGCAGCAGAGCTCAGGAGCAAAGCACACAGCTTGGCAGAGACAGCTGGCCTGGATGTCTGCTGGACAGAAGTCTTCAGTCCCAGGCTGCCAGTTAGCTCAGTCCTGTTTCCTGCTGGGTTTAAGGGTTTGGTTTTTCTTTCCCCCCCCTTTAAATCATGAGTTTCACAGAGCTGCCCCCTCCCAGCTCTGCTTTTAAACAAAACCAAAGAGGCTTGGGTGTTTACATAAAGAGAAGGACCTGTAATGAGCTGCTGAAGTTGATGAATATCTTGCTTGGCTTTAAAAAAAGAGGAGAGAAAGTTCTTGCTGAGCACTTGTAACATCTCAGGCTGTGGTTGGGGGAAAGGAGGAGGAAAGAATGGGAAATTTGGCTCTTCCTAGCCCAGAGAAAGCTTCACTGCTCTATAGCTCAAGGCCAGTTGGTAAAGGTGAAGCCTCGCCCTCAGTACTGGGTTCAGTTTTGGGGCCCTCACTCCCAAGAAGGATGTTGAGGTGCTGGAGTGGGTCTAGAGAAGGGCAATGAAGCTGGTGAAGGGTATGGAGAACAGGGCTGGTGAGTGACACATGAGGGAGC
>WBNM01037070.1:2944-14446 GCA_013399055.1 Ramphastos sulfuratus
AAAAAAAGGAAAGACTAGTTTAAGGTAGTTTCCTGTTGAGCATGTTGCTGCTGTGACTCCCAAACTATCCATTCTGAATGATTCCTTAGGCAGGGCTTAAGGGATCACTAGTGATAGCTTGAGCTATCATTAGCAAGTTGCTGGAATGTCTACCTTTTGAAAGTGAGTTAAAAATGGTATAGTACTTCCATGTAGATTGCTTGACCAGAATATCTCCTTAGATCTAGTGCTTTTATGCAGAAGACAAGCAGCAGTATTTCTTTATATTAATTATGTTTAACTGTAATTTTTACAAGCATTGAGTCAGTTCAGAATTGTGGTTTGTTCCTTTTCTTTAATGGTATCCCTAAGTCATGGTGATGCCCAGAACTGTGTAGTAGTGTGCTACTATTACTATTGAGCCAAATCCTTAGCAAGGGCTTCCACCCTGTTATTTCACTCCAAAGAACAAAGGATGAGCACCACCTTTTATCATCTGAATGAATGTGTCTATGATCTTAAGCTTTTTCAGCAGTGTTTCTGTAAATTACATATTTTCTAGGAAGTTTAACTATTCTGTATTGCAGAATGTCCCTGTTCTCCTGGAAAATGTCCCTGTAGGTTAGAGGGGGCTTATGTGGTTGAAAGATGTATGTATGTGCGAGGTAATTAATGCTGCATGAATAATTCACAATGAATAATTTATCTAACTATTTAGACTTTCTTTATGCTTGCCAATTGTCTGTGGGGAAACTGTGATTTCCTTATAGACATATTTGTTTTCCAAGTATTAAGGTGCTTTGAATTTTTTTCTGTGTGAAACTGCAGCAAATGCACTGCAAACTTGACATTTTTAGTATAAACTCTTGGGAAATTGTGGCTTTCACAAATATTAAACAATATTTCAAAGATGTTCTAGAAATACCTTGCAAATAAAGCTCTGAATTGTGCAGTTAACAAAAGGACATTGAAAAAGAACTAGTAAAACCTGTCCCGCTCTATCTACTCTTGATTACAAGTTTCCCTTTTACAAAGAAAAAAACCAAACAACCCACCATCAACAATTCCTTTACCAAAAGCCACTTGTCTCCCCACCTTGTTCCCCCAAGAAACCACTATTCAGTAGAATATATTTTTCCTGTGTGGGGAAGGATCACTCCACTTTTCCAGTAGTAATCAGTTTGTCTATGGCTTTTATTTCTGTCAACATTCAGAGGTAAATGCTGCATTTATGGATAATGGTAGTTTTAAACTTCTTTTCCTGATTCTGCACGTAACTAGAGCATTTATCTTGCTGTTGAATAATAAATAATGTTTTGAAAACAAGTATAGTGCAGTTTGTACAGATACTCAAATATTTACTGAAAGTCATATGGCAATTGTTATTACCTAGTCAAAGTAAGTTACCTCAGTGTGCAGCTGTGGTGCAATAATGTTTTCCCCCAATATTGTGAGTTGTGTTTGGAATTATTCTGTAACTAGAGGTTGAGAGTGCTTGAAAAATGTCCTTTTCTCTGCCTTACTTAGCATCCAATTCCCCCCATAGTGAGTTGAATTAAGGCCAGTATTTATTGTCAGCAAATTTAGCACGTTGTTATTTTTTCCTCTCTTTGGTTGCATGTAGCTTGTAGAATTGCTTAGAAACTGCTGAGACTTCCAGTTGCTATATTGCTTCTGACTGCTTCAGTATATTTAATTGAACATGCTGCATGTTTATTCTGTTGTTTTATAGTTAAGTGGTAGTTGTTATTTTAGCTTATGAAAGAAGCACCTTTGCTCTTACACGATAGCCTTGTTCTGCCAGCTGATCTGTGGTAGGAGCCAATGGGAACCTGCTGGTGTTCATGGGATGTCACAGAAACACAGGAAACATTTGGTTGAAAGAGATCTCAAAGATCATCCAGTCCAGCCTTTGACCCAGTACTGAAAGGTCAATTCTAAACCATGTCCCTAAGTGCCAGGTCCATGTGTTGCTTAAACACCTCCACGGAGGGCTACTCCACCACTCCCCTGGGCAGACCATTCCAACCCTCTCTGCGAAGAAGTATTTCCTACTATCCAGCCTGAAACCATTTCCTTTAGTCCTGTGGCTTGCCACCAAGGAAAAGAGTCTGGCCCCCAACCTTCCTTCAGGTAGTTGCAGAGAGTGATGAGGTCTTTCTTCAGCCTCCTCTTCTCCAGACTGAACCACTGCAGCTCCCTCAGATACTCCTCATAGGCCATGTGCTGCAGCCCCTTCATGAACCTCGTTGCCCTTCTCTGAACACTCTACAGAACCTCAATATCCATCTTGTAGTGAGAGACCCAGAACTGCATGCTTGAACCCTGTGCTGGTTTAAGGCTAATTGGAATATTTTAATAGAGAAAATTATATTATAGGCTGTGAAAAGGAAACANGCTTGTATATTGTGCTGAGCTGTAAATAGAGCTTCATCTAAACTTCCAGCCTGCTGAGTTCTAGTCTGGGTCATTTTACAAAGTGTGGGGGGGCGGGGAACTCCCAAACCCACATCAAACCCATGCAAACTAGGGCTGAGGACTTCTAGGCACTACTTTGCCTTATAGTGTACTACTTTAGGATAGAGAGAGTGTAGATCTTTCTTTTGGTGCTAAATCACATGAGTATATTTAATATTTTGCTGATCTCTGAACATCTTTTATTTTTATGTGCATTTTCTTTGGTGTCAGCAGCTATATAGAGAACAAAAATATAGAATCATAGAATGGTATGGTTGGAAGGGACCTCAAGGATCATCTAGTTCCACCCCCCTGCCATAGGCAGGGACACCTCCCACTAGCACAGCTCACTCAAGGCTTCGTCCAACCTGGCCTTGAACACCTCCAGGGAGGGAGCAGCCACAACCTCCCTGGGCAACCTGTGCCAGTGTCTCACCACCCTCACTGCAAAGAACTTCCTCCTAACATCCAGTCTAAATCTCCCCTCTGCCAGTTTAAACCCATTGCCCCTTGTCCTGTCATTACAAGACCTTGTCAATAGTCCCTCCTCAGCCTTCCTGTAGGCCCCCTTCAGATACTGGAAGGCTACTCTAAGGTCTCCTGGAAGCCTTCTCTTCTCCAAGCTGAAGAGCCCCAACTCTCTCAGCCTGTCCTCATAGGAGAAATATCATTTTCTTTGGCATGTTTTGACCTGTTTGCCATCAGTTACTGCACATGGAAAGGTTAAATACAAATATTTAACATAGATTGATTAAAGAGCATGAATTGTAAAGTAATTCTGTTCTGTGATGATATGGTTTGCACTAGTTTATTTCCATTTCAATCTAAATGTTGCCTAAATGTCTTACATAATGCAAAATGCATGTGATTTTCATTGTAGTTGAGGTGAATGTAGCTTACTTAAGGGAATGCAAGTGTGGTCATATAAATGAATTCCAATAGCTACTGTAAGATATGATATAGAAAGCAACCAGTTGGCTGTGAGCCAAGAGACTTCCTTTTTTATTAAGGAAACACACATTTCTATGGCAATAAAAGCAGATTGAAAATGTAGGTGGTTCTGACTGTTGCTAGTCTAAAATAAAGGTGGCGGTTGCTGAACAGTTCATTTCATAGCCAAAGGAAAACCACAACTTTTTATTTTAAAAAATGCATCTATATTGCACTGTACTTAATAATATTTTCAGTTCTAAGCATTTTCTTATACTTTTTACTACTTTGATTTCTCCTCCTTGCTTTTCACTGTGTGACAAAAATAGGAACCTGCATATAAACACTCTACAGATCTTATGTTATATGAAGTAGATGTAAACCTTTACGACGATTTGTATTACCTTTGAATCTTTCATATTTTGTTAAGACTTAAGGTTTTTAGTGTTTTCTTAAGTGATTATTTTTAGTAGTACTTAAAGGCAAGAGGCATGAGAATTTTAAGAAGAAAATTAAAGGACTATTTACCAAAGAACACCAGATTGATAGGGTGGATATGGGATAACAGGTTACAAATAAATAGGGTTGAATATAGTGAGAAGTATCTATCCTACTCTAATTACAGCACAATATAACAATGGAAGAGATCTGAGACACTATTTCATCTCTACATTATATTGTTTCTAGCCTCACATCAGTTTGAAGCACATTCCCAGAAGAAGAATCTAATATAGAACACCCAAATACCACCTATTCATGAGTGCCTGGCCTCAAATTGATCATCCTTCTCCTATCTGTTATACTTTGGTATATTTCAGACTATTTACTTTTTTTGCCTCCAGATGTTCTTGAAATATCCGTGGGGCCTTGGGTTTGTTTTTGAAGAAGGGACTAGGCACAGCTTATTTCATATATAAAATTATGTTTTGCAGCCAAAATCTTCTGTTATTTAAGCATGATGTGTGCTTCTGTGATATATAAATGACATCTTTCTGATCACTCATACACTTGATGTGTTGTGTCATATCCTTACAAAGACAGAACTTGACAGGTACCTGAAATATTTATATTCATTTGGCAGAATGTGGTACCAATCCAAGACTGGAACTGGATTTTTTTAGTTGACCTTAATGTCAGACTTCATGGAATCTTCTTTTGCAACAACAATCAAGATTTTCTTGAAGTTACAATCTGAGAATATTTAATGTGAAAATAGCAACCTAAATTTGCAGAGAATCTCATGTTGTCTATAAGATGCACACTTGTTTCCCTCATTGCAATGGATCCTCACTTGGTTGTCCTTATTAATTCTGATAATCTGAATTACCCAGTGTCAAAGGTAGTGGACAAAATACCGTGAAAAGATATATGGATCTGTACCAGCTGTCTGACTGGTGCTTGTGTTGCAGGGATGCTGTAGTTTGCATCTAATAGGAAGCAGCTTTGGGACTATAAACAAGGTCTTGCAATGACAGGACAAGGGGCAATGGGTTTAAACTGGTGGAGGGAGGATTTAGACTGGATATTAGGAGGAAGCTCTTTCCAGTGAGGGTGGTGAGACACTGGCACAGGTTGCCCAGGGAGGTTGTGGCTGCTCCCTCCCTGGAGGTGTTCAAGGCCAGGTTGGAGGAGGCCTTGAGTGACCTGTACTAGTGGGAGGTGTCCCTGCCTATGGCAGGGGGTTGGAACTAGATGATCTTTGAGGTCCTTTCCAAACTTACTATTCTATGATTCTATGATCTTCTGCAGCATTCATATATTACAGCCTTCTTAAAAGCAAACCAACTCTAGGTAAAACACCATTGTTAAGAACAGAGAATGGGTCTAAATGAAAATAAATAACTAACTAGATAAATAAATATAAAAATAAACAAACAAATAAAATAAGATTTTTGAGATTTTAACACATTTTTCTCCTGAAAACTGAAACTATACTTCAGGAGTTTCTGATAAGCATTAAATCTGCTTTTAGATATTACAATGGACTTCATTTCCGCTTGAGAAGACACCAAGATGTTTGCTTTCCTTCTTCTAACCTATGACTAAAAATGAAGTCAAAAGAATGAGACCTCCTAATGTTATGATTCATTTAACGAGGCTAGATTCAGTTGGATTTTTTGTGCAGAGGTTTCAGATGATTACTTCATCTGAAGTAAATGTCCCTAATGCAAGGTTTCAAAATATGCTACTGTAAACATCAGCTGAAGCTCACTCTAGTGAAAATACAAAATGGCAGCAGTAAAGAAAGAGTAATGGAAAAATAAAGACCCTGCTGCTTTCAATGGTGGTGTTACACAAAGTGGTGACACATGAGTTAGATTGCTCCAGTTTAACTGGTTCTTTTATTTTTCTTTGGTGTGATCTAAACTGTCTGTCTAACTAGACATTCATCCTTATAAGGCAAAAAAAGGATTCTGAAGTCTGGCTTCATATCCAAAACATCCTGATTCTTACACTGAGCTAAAAGAAGGGGAGGAGCTGTTCTCAAAATATTACTTCTGGAAAGCAAATGATGCTCTACAACCATTACATTTTATGAATGATTATCTGAAACTTTTAATGCCAGCTTCCTGTAATTTAGCTGTTATTCTTGGTACTAGGCACCACCCACAAATGAATTAGGTTTGGAAATTGTGAATCGCCCAGTAAGGCACTGGATTTTCCTCTGCAAGTAAAAATGTATTGTATGGTGATCACAGGAGATTGGGTGGAATCCACTGCCAACTAAAAGAGGGACTTCTTCACAGAGAGAGTGATTGGCATTGGAATGGGCTGCCCAGGGAGGTGGTGGAGTCTCCGTCCTTGGAGATGTTCAAGAAAAGACTGGGTGAGGCTCTTAGTGCCATAGTCTAGTTGATTGGCTAGGGCTGGGTGATAGGTTGGACTGGATGATTTTGGAGGTCTCTTCCAACCTGGTTGATTCTATGATTCTATATAGATACTTCAAAAAAACAACAGAGCAAACAAACCCTAGCTCTAAAAGGAGTTTAAATAATAAAAGCTAAAAAAGCAAAATCGGTATTAATGATATCTCAGCATCTCCTTCTGAAAATGTACTGCATACACTCCTAGGGAAATAAAAAGGTTGTACAGAGACATAAAGCCAACATAAAAATCCTCCACAAAAGCCAGCAGACATCTGGTGCCTGCAAATCTTGCGATCTCCACCCCTCAAATTATTAGTACAACACCTGGCAAAATTTTGCAGCCAAGAAACTATGGTTAGAGACCGGGCTCTGCCAAAATCATTTGCAGGTTCAAATATTCTTTTGCCAGCTAATCTAGGTAACAGCTTGTGGCAACAGCTTAAAGCTATGTAAGGCTCCTGGCAGCATTTTGTGCTTTTGCTGTAGAGGAGCATTTCCAAACAGGCAGGCTTAGCCAACCAACAAGACAGTCACTCATCAGCTCAGCATTCATTAAACTCAGTCTTTGGATTAGCTTCTCAGACCCACTCTTGTCTTAATGCCAGTTGATACCTTCTTTTCCAGCCAGATAAAACTTCATAGAACCACTGTGTGCTGGTTTAAGGCTAATTGGAATATTTTAATAGAGAAAATTACATTATAGGCTGTGAAAAGGAAACAATGGTGATGTCTACTTCACTCACAGGCTTGCTGACACAGATAAAACTAAGAACATAAACATTAGATAAGCCACTTGGGCTTGTCACAGTCTGAGTTGGGCTTGTGGCACTCTCNTGATCTGGATAGCAGATGATAGACATGGGAACAGTTTTTCTGTTTGACCTTTCCATACAATATGATGCCTTCCAGCCCAGCTTTCTCTGCATCCTCCAAAGCACTTAGAAGTAGTTATTATGTTCTGTATATGAATGATACACCAAAGCAAATGCCATCTTCCTCTCCTAGCTTATTACATGATTACTTTCTGAAAATATCAACTTCATTAATTCTTCCTTTCTATAATATTTATGCAATCACAAGAAAACAGAAGGAGCTTTAAGATCCAAACAGCATTATTTATTCCAAGAATATACAACTTTATCAAAGTACCAGTCTCTTCCTCACTGTCTTATAATGTTTCCAGTAACATTGGAAGAATCATTCCCAACACAAGGGGAAACTTCCTACCTCATATAGCTCTCTCATCCTCTAAGAAAGCTCAAAAGACTGGTTTTGTCTTTTTTCTTTTAAGTGCCCCCGTGCCCATCAGTCAAGAATGAGGGAAGATTGTCAGCTTGCCTAATAACTGAGTCCTAGTATTTTTCAGTTTTCCACAGCAACTCCATCCAATGGTGTAAGAAAAATGGCCTGTTCTAAAAGCAAATGAAAGCTAATTAGACATAATCACTTTGGTTGCAAAGAATTAAGTAGTTCAGGGAGTTTTTCCATGCCTTGATGAACTGAAGTGGTTTTGTCTGATCAGGAAACCTGGATTTCAAATACATGTTCCCTCCAAATGATCTTATTCCACACATTGAGAACAGAAACACTAAGAACAAAGATTTGTTTTGACAGCAAGCTGACTTGGTGTTTTGGGAATCCAGAAAATAAAGCAATTGCCTTTTATCTATAAAAGGGAAAAAAAATAACATCTTTCCCTTGATACCACATTCTTTGATATAAAGATCTGGCAACAGAAAATCGATATAACTGAGTACTGGCACAAAGGTGGCAGCAGAACAGGACAAGAAGCAGAGGCAAGCCCGGAAGCAAAAAAATAAAGAGTGCATTTTGACTTGCATGGCATGCTCTTGATAGAAAATAGAAACTGCTGCAATTAAGTCTTTTAAATCTGGAGAAGCCACAAGAAAACAGGTGAGAAGACTGGCCATTTACTGGAGTACTGTGTGCAGTTCTGGAGCCCCCAGAACAGGAAGGACACGGAAGTGTTGGAGCAGGTCCAGAGGAGGGCCACAAAGATGATCAGAGGGCTAGAGCAGCTCTGCTATGAGGACAGGCTACAAGAGTTGGGGCTCTGCAGCCTGGAGAAGGGAAGGCTTCGAGAAGACCTTATAGTAGCCTTCCAGTATCTGGAGGGGGCCTACAGGAAGGCTGGGGAGGGACTATTTACAAGGTCTTGTAATGACAGGACAGGGGGCAATGGGTTTAAACTGGCAGAGGGAAGATTTAGACTCGATGTCAGGAGGAAGTTCTTTACAGTAAGGGTGGTGAGACACTGGCATAGGTTGCCCAGGAAGGTTGTGGCTGCTCCCTCCCTGGAGGTGTTCAAGGCCAGGTTGGACGAGGGCTTGAGTGATCTGTGCTAGTGGGAGGTGTCCCTGCCTATGGCAGGGGGTTGGAACTAGATGATCTTTGAGGTCCCTTCCAACCTTACCATTCTATGATTCTATACATGGCTACTAGGGGATAAGAGAAGAGGCCACAATAACCAACAAGAGCCTGCATAGGTAGAAGAGGGGCCTCAGTGTGCTACCATCAGATCTGTAGAGCTGGGGAATGAGTGAGAAGGGGGTTTACCTGTTCAACTGGAAAACAGGGGTAGGGACAGACAAAAGCAAGGATCACACTGTGCCTTCCTTCTAGCTGTGGCAAGCATCTTAAAAATAAAGCAATGGGTACTAAGGCAGACTTGTGTATACTTGCAGCCTGTGATGTAGCTTTAGCAAACAAGTATTTCTTTTCATGGTCTGCTCCACAAAAGAAACAGGAACATGGCCCTCAATTAAGGCTGGAAAAAAAGGAGATGAGGAAAGGTAAGATGATGCAGGTAGTATTACACAGGCACAAATAAGCCAAGTGCTGTAACATTCTGAAGTGCTTCCTACTCCACTCTCATCAAGCTCTGCAGTGCAGTGCAGAGTGTTTAGAAATCTTGAATTAGAAAGCTTTTTTTTCTTTCAAGTTGAAGAAAGACACTTAAAAAAAACCCCTGCAGTCAGGGCAGTTTCGAGCCTGCTGCCTTTTATTTTTTCTTTTGGTGTAGTGCTGCTCTTGTTTTACAACTAAAAGTTCATCACAAAAAATAACAACCCAGACTTTCATCCCACCCAGTCAGTAACCTACTCTCAAGCTGATCTTCCCAGCTTTTACTGTATTAACACCCCTAAAAGTATTCTATTTCCTGGACAACACGCTTCGAGTCTTACATTTTGTGCATTTTTTTCCTGTCAAAAATCCCACTTCAGGGATACTATTTTGTCCCCTCTATCCCTTGTGTCCAAATGAAATATCTCTCTTTCCTGCCCTAAGCCAGTATTTGAATGATGAAAACAGATTTCTACTCCTTGCCCTTCCAGAAGAATGACAGGGACACATTCCCAAGAAGAATGAAGAAAAAAGGGATTACTTTTTTATTAAACTATAAGCCTGAGAAACGAGCCTGAAGGTGAGATTCTCCATGAGAACTTATGGATACAATCTGTTGCATGTTCAGGTTTTTTGGGGGTTTTTTTCCAACTTCATTAAGAGCACATTCACTTTAGCTCATGTCCCTTAAAAATAAAACCTAACCAACCAACCAAAACTAGAAGCTTTGAGGAAAAACAATCTAGGGGGCATGAAAAAGTTTTGCTTTTAAAAATTCAGATGCTGTTAGCATAAGAGCTTTGCTAAAATAAAAGTAAGCAAAAAAAATTACAGACAAGGTATTAATTGTACTATTTTCACAGTTCTTGGAAGCAGCAGCCAAGTAAAAAGCATCCTTACATGCAGCTCCCATAAAAGTTAGCCATTGCCATATCACCACCAACAGATCCATTCCTTTTTGCCCTTTCAATCCTAGGCGTTGTTAATCTTAGGCTCCATTAATTTTATAACCTCTGCAGGGAATACAAATCAATACTGAAATCAGCAGGCCTAAAATACTCAACTGACAACTGCCATAATTGATATGAAATGTGACATAGCAATAAGGGAGATCTTATTTCAGCCTTTTGATGCACATAAAGGAGGCATGTAAGATGGATGGGGAGAGACTTTTTAACTGGCTCTGTAGTGATAGGACAAGAAGTAATGGTTTTAAACTAAAAGATAGGTTAGGTTAAAGAAGAAATTCTCTGCTATGACTATGGTGACACACTGGAAGAGGGTGCTCAGAGAAGTTATGGACACCTCATTGCTGGAAGCGCTCGAGGTCAGGTTCCATGGGGCTTTGAGCAACCTCCTCTTGTGGAAGGTGTCTTTGTTCATGGCACTCTGGAGTTTCAGACATAAAGCACTTCACAATAACATCATTCTTCATGCATCAGATATAATCATTAGCATTGACACAAAGCCAGCATGGAAGCAGTTTACTTCTATTCACACAAAGAAAAAAAGCCCATGAAGAATCAGATTAGTAATCTCTTTTGACTTATTTTACAATACTCCTCCAGCAAGGTATATAGACTGTTTTTCATGTATCATGAAGTAAAGTCTTGATGGCTTCCAGGAACTAGAGAGAGACTGCCCTGGCATAAATTTCAGAAACTTCCTCAAGAATAATTATTGCCAGTGTCAGTGAGACAGATAGTAAGTAACTGGATCTATGTACCAGTGTTTGTACAGCTGAAATATCTTTTTTTTTGCCTTTTGATTAATAGGAGAACATACTGCAAACTTTGCTTTCACTGAATCATGTAAAAAAAAATTATTTCCAAACCTGACCCAGAGATGTCCTGAATCATCAGTTCTGACTAAGTTGGTGAACAAAGACTCCTAGATAAAATGGGATTTAAAACAATAATGAACCAAACTGAAACTCTTTTTTTTTTCCCCAATTAAGCACACAGTATGAGACAGAAGCATGCAGGACAAGGATCTTTTCATTCTTTCTGTTCAACCCCATCAATCTAGCAGAGAGAAAGGAACATCATAAAGATCATTATTTAAAGGTCTGAGGCCTATTTTTAAAAAGACACAAAACTTTTGAGAGGTTTCCTCATTAATTTTAGTATGCAGCTTTTTATGCTGATTTTATACCCTCATCAAGCTAACCATCTAAAAGAAAGGACAATACCCAAATGATGTACATTATTCAGAAAACACTAACCTGGATAGGTACATACTAAAAACCTGGTATTTATGATGCATATCAATCTCCTCCTGTGATCCCCTACTGATCTCCACCTGTTTTAAAACTCCGAACAGAAATTTTTCAGTTTTGGACAGGCATCATGCTTTTAACTTGTGTTTCTCACACACCAGATTGCACCTGGTCCAGAGAAGGGCA
>WBNM01037074.1:0-11554 GCA_013399055.1 Ramphastos sulfuratus
AACTGCACACAGTACAGTTTTCTTTTCTTACCCTGAAAAGTTAAGACTAGACTTAGGTCCTTGAGGTCACTTCCAGCCTGGTATTCTATGAGTCTATGAAACTTGTATTGGAAACAGCCACCAAAAATGGCTAAAGGCTCCCAGCATAGTAACAGCACCAAATCTTGCCTGTTGGTTGCATCTATAGTAATGGTACCCTAAAGAGAGTGAATCACCTATGCCCAGAAGACAGTCAGCTTCTTTTTAGCCTTCTTCTTCGGAATTGCTGTGTCTGGAAGATATCTGTATCTCCAGTACAGTAGAGTGAACAAACACCTTAACACAGGTGCCCAGGTTGCTCCAAAGTTGGACTGCACTTACCTGAAATTGTTACTGGTGTTAGCTGCAGAGGAATAGATAGGGATGCCCCTTTCTTGCTGTACAAGCAAAAATACTGCCTGTATTTTCTCATTACCCCCTGCATTTTCTCATTACCCCCGAGCAGCTTATCTCAAACAGCACATGTACATACAGAGCTGTTGCCATGAATCCATTTGCCAGCAAGAGCAGGTCACAGAGGCAGCACCAACCTAAACTACTCGGCTTAGATGCTAAATCCAGTTCCACACTTTATAAAGGCTATTCATTTTTTTTTTTTTCTGATGGCATAAACCTGCCAAATGTCTGCTGTTTTCATTTTATGATTGTGAGTAAATGGACAACTTTGTTTAGTTGCAAAGGCAAAAGTAGATTAATACAGGCAAGAGTCAGAGTAGTAGATGTAGTCTGTTCTCTTCAGAGAACAGAGCTCAATGCCAGGGGTTCAGACTGGAGATTGCAGAACAAACATCTGCCACCAATGTTGCCAGAATCGCAAAATGCAGCTAGCCCTCTCTGGGTTCTACAGCCTCTTCCTATGAGGATGCTACTGGCATGACCATCCTGGTGGGTTTGTTAGGTTGTGTCATTCATACTCCCTTGTCAGTGCAGAAGTGGGAGAAACTGTTCTTTCCTTTCTTGGGGTCTGTTTTTATGGTGTCCGATGACCATGGTATGCTTGAATATGAAGGAATATTCCTTCTTACTTTGCTCTTTCTAGATAACCTATTTGGAGTTCTACTTCCATCCACTTGGTCTGTGCCTCCGCACCTGCTCTGGTGATTCTCCTGCTCTTCACCTTCACCTCTGGCAAATTTTAAACTGACAAGGCCTGGGCAACAACATAGACATGTGGTTTGTCTGCACACCGTCTAAGGGGCTTTTATCTGCATGCTCCGGAAATGAAGATGATTCTGGTTTTTACAGGAATAGAAACAGTCACAGAGGCCAATATAGAAAAAGATGTCTCAAAAGCAAGAAAACTGCAGTGACTTAGTTGCCATCTAATAGTGGGGCAATTCTGGTTTTAATGAAGGCTCAAAAGGAAGAGAAATACTGGATGGTGTGCAGGTATGGATTTGTAATGCATTGCAAACAAATTGATGACAAAGAGCTCTATTTGAAAAGGAGTTTTTCTTGCAAATGCAGTTCTTTTTGGTAGAGATCACTATGGAAAAAAAATGATTTTCTAAAGTAAGTCAGGAAGCAACCTTATCAGCTGGGCTGATTTAACTGGCAGATCTGTTCACCTAATTTATATTTGATGAAAAATTCTATAGGTATATTATCAGTTAGTTTAAGAGGAGTAGTGATCACAGAATCACAGAATTTACCAGATTGGAAAAGACCTTTGAGATCATTGAGTCTAATACAAGGGGTGCTTACCTTGGTTGTGGTGGGATCACTCTCACCAAGAATTTGTGATCCTTGTTAATTTTTCCTTTGTCATTCTCTCCTTCTGGTCATATGCAGAAGAAATATAGCAAAATGGAAATTTACTTCCAATGTGAAAAATGAGATACTTACCATAAATATATGGTGAGTTTTGTTGTTGTTTTGTTGTTGTCGTTGCCTGGTTTAGTTTTGGTTTGTTTGCTTATTTGTTTGGTTTTGTTTGTTTTAAGACTTAACAAGTTAAGACTGAAATAAGACACAGTTCTCTCACAGATTTGTACTGTGCAGTAGTTCTAGGTCAAGATTTTGCTGGCCTCCAAGCTTGCAGACAAGGGGACATGGTAACTCAGTGTGAATGTGAAAAGGAACATGCAGGAAAAAGCTATTCTCTACATGGTAATGACCACTTTTCTCTCTTTTCCAACACAGACATATCCTTTGTTAGAATTATCTTGATAATGAATACCCTATACTGCTTGTTTTCTACTGTGTTGTCTCTTAAATTATCTTTGTGATATATATGTGCATATTCACACACAAGTGACCACAACATTTCTGTTGTTGAAAGCATTATAGCTGCCTCTTGTTATTAACCACATAAAAACTCTTATTTTTGGTCTTGCTCAAATTTCAGATTACTGATTTGCGTGCCCATTTTCTGAAGGAGGATGAGACTGGGTACAAGTGAGACCAGCAGAAAATCAAACTTCTCACTGTTACTGATGTGGTTGATACCTAATCCAACTACTGGATTAGTGATGATGAAACAACTTTGAAATAGTACCAAAAGCTGCTAGCTTTTTTCTCCTCTACCTTATGCTTTTCTCTTGTTCCCTCCTGTTAGTGTTCACTATGCTAAGTCTTTCAGTAGCCCTTCTTTTCACTGCAGGTGGAGCACAAACACTTGAAAAGTTGCTCTTCGTGCCCATAGTGATGCTCGTAATAGAGCCTGACACATCAGGAATGCTTTAGCACAAAAGTGCAATGTTACTCACTGCAACATCTCTGTTCAGACAACTTCTTGGTTATTAGCTAGCCTTAACATCATAATTCTGGGGCAAACATCTATATTTTTCTCTATTGAACGAGAAGGCTTAGATGAGAATTCTACATGAGAATGCTACAACATTGCCAGTACATACTAATCACTTCTTCCCTGAGGAACTTTCTGATATATTTTTGGCTGAGAGGAAGAACACTCTGCCTTAATCTCCCTTGACTTTTGAAGATACTTTAATTACAAATGGTTTGTCTTTTACCAAAGTAGCCATAAGGGGCAGAGATATAAAAATACTGCTTTACACTTTGGGTAATTTTGGATATGAACTGGGAAATAATTAGGAATGTATTTCAACAGCTGTAATACATTGAAAAAAAAAATAATATATTCTCAAGTTATTTGTGATGGTTTGGGAGTTCCCCACCCCCCCATACTTTATAAAATCACTCAGACTAGACTCTGCTGGCAGGGAGTTAAGGAATGAAGCTATATNAATAGATAGCTGCCAATGGCAAAGATCTGTGACTTGGATACAAACATCCCTCTTCTTTTTTCACTTTTTGAAGAAATCTGGAAAATTTCACAAGATGAAAAATCTTTCTTACAACCAATCCTCTCAGACCATCATTTTGTGCCATGGGGTGGTGATGTTTTCTCCTGAGCATTCTGATCTTTCTTGCGTCTTCAGTTTTTCTGATCCACCTACACACTAGCGTGAAAATGAATCAGAGGTGAAGTGCCAGGCCTGACTACAGGCAATGACAACTAATGGCAAAGACCTTCTCTGAACTACTCAGGACTGATATCTGGGGCCAGGACGTAGTTCTTTCAAAAGTCATTGTCAGCAGCTGGGGATCCAGGCTCTCAAATTTGGATTTGGTAACTAAAAACTGGGTCTCAGGTTGCCAGATGGGAAAATAAAAGGGGCCAGGTGGGACATGTCATCTTCTGAGGTCAGGTCCTTAGTGAAACTGGTGCTACACAGAGGCAAGAAATGTTTTTTTAGGGGAGGGAGACCTGTTAACACTCTGAAGTGACAGTCCCAGGCAGAAGAAGCAGGAATGCATATCAGTGCAGCTAATGACTGGAGCACGGAGCAATTTACCGCCTCTCACATCATTACATTGTTGATCACAGCAACTGCAGTGAAGTGCGCCAGTGCACAAGTCTGCTCACCGACTGAGAGCCTCCTGGACTGCCTCAGCAGGAGTGCCCAGAAAGGCTGCAAGGAAAGGCAGTTCCTCACACAGCAGTAACGGGGCAGCTGACAGAGCAGGCAGAGACCACAACAGCAGCAGTGACCAGATCCTGTATGGCCCCAGCCCTCAGCCGCTGCACTGTCCTGTGACTCTCTTACACATGCAGAAATAACGTGGAAAGGAAAGAGCACCACCTCCGTGGTGCTGTATCCCTCATTCTCCCACCCGTGTGGCAGCCAGAGCTGAGACACACCATCTCCTCTGCCAGATGCCCAGCACCCCAGGACGAGGGTGGCCAGCAGGGTCCTACTTTCCCATACAGAAGCAGCGAAGCTGCAGGCACAGTCTGTGTGGTATGGGCTCGAAACTGTCCCTAGGCGTGCTTGAATTTACTAGTGTGTTGTTCTCTTCAGCCTCCCTCAGCTTTGTCTCGACTTCTGGGGTTACACAGGCAAGCCACCTCCTTCCTTCCACCTGCATCGCTACGTGTAAATACTGAAGGTGAGAGGACTCTTCAAGATTTTTATGATTCTTCCTCCTTGAGACCTGGTGTTTTGAGGCATTGTGGTAAAATTAATGAGATTTTTTTCATCGTCTTCTAAAAAATAAATTTCTGATGACTTACATGGGCTGCTGAGGCACAATAACATGCACCTCGCATAGTAAAATAAGTTGCTTCTTATCTGCAACATCTTATTAGCAGTGTGAACTACAGGATCTAGTGGCTGTGAAGGACACCTGCTAAGACCTGAGCACAATAAGGTTTTGTGTCCAGACTCAGGAAGCATCTGATCTCCCTGATTGATCTTGGACTAACTCCAGCTTTTATTTAAGTGAAGAACTGCAGTTCTCCCTAATTTTTTATCCTCAAGACATTACAGACGTGGCCAGTGACTAACTAGCTTCAAACAATTAGCCTAGTCTTGTACATGTTTACTATGGACCTTCATCCGTGGAATGAAAATAACCTACCTGTAGCTGAAATCCACATTCTTTAATGACAGACTTAAAGGTAGAGCTGGCTCTAGCCGCTGCTTGTGGCGTGCCTGGACCTGGGACATGCAGAGAAATGTAATTTAACCCGCGGAGGTACCATGCTAACACAGCTGACCCACTCCTAAGACTGGTAACAGCCTCCACCAGGGCTAGCACTGTGCTGTGTAAATAAACCTGATTGCTATCAGCTGGTATATAAATTGGTAATGCAGGACATGCTGCACAGCACAGATACAGCCTCAGATCTCAATAGAGCATCTGACACACACAAGCAACAGCTGCAGTACCTTTTCAGTTGCTTCCCTAATCAGATTAAAAGCCTATGCTAAACTTTAGAAGGTGCGTGACAGGCTGTATGTCTGTCTGATGTGTTTGCCTACTAGTTTAAGCTTCTAATGAAAAGTTTTACATACTTTAAAAGAGCAGATTAAGTATAAAGTTACATATATGGATCTTAATTCTTTAAGTTATCTCTGCACGAAATTGATAAGCAGAAGTGGTGCTATTCACAAGGCTGAGTTGAAGACAACATTCAGAGTTGTCCTGTAAAACAAAAACTTCTTTTTTATGTACATGCATAGTGTTTCTTAAGATACCTGAGTATGGTGGTTTAAAATATGATCATCCCAGGCTGTTCAGAAAGATCCTTTAGTCATGTTAGCAGCTGGTAGACTGCAGACCAAGCATACGTTGCTGGCAGAGTGATTTTTCCAAGGCAGTGTCACCTTGGTTCATCTCTCCAGGTGAAACTCAGCCTCTGGTCTGTAAGACCGAGTGGAGCAATTTGAATGGACTTACAACAGGGAGAGGTAATTTGGTAGTCAGGATCATGTTTTCTGTCATAGTCAGAAAATCTAGCAGTTACCTATTGGGATGAAAAAAAAGAAGGCTGAGGCAGGGGATGAAGGGAAAAGGAGCTTGCTGTTCTTATGATGCCTTTGATGTGTGAAGATCTCCCAGATCACAAGAAATCAGAAGAATTCTCCAGAAATGCCCAACTAATGCAAGAGATTGGCTAAACCCCAACACTGCAATACATGGAAGAACACACTTGTGCTGAGCAAAGGCGTCAGTATCTGAAAGAAGGCATGCCGTACGCACACAAGGCATGACCAGACTTTGTGCACCTTATATGAGCCCACATGAGCTGCTGCAAAAAAATCTGTGTGTTCTAATTTTCACTGAAATCGTTTGTCTCCCTTTTGTAAGATTCCAGCTTCAGACTGTTGGCTTTCTTTCAAAATAAAGTGCTTTGATGCAGCTTGAAATCCATCTTTGGTATAAGAAGAAGTTGAAAATCATTAGTGGTCACTGCTCCACATACATATTATCAGTGTCTGTAACTCATCTTTTCAGGCATGGTAATGGGACATAGTAAAGTCCTACAAGTTGTGTATTCTTTCCCTGGCTGAAAAGATTACTTCAGTGAATCTAATAAAATGTTCCATATAACTCGGAAAATCATGATCAAGCATATATCTACAAAGTTTTTTCCAGGTATTTTTTCTGTGAAATCCTTTGAATTTTTTTTTTTTTAAATTGTGACCCTTTGAGGCTTCTTTAGATGATATTTCCCCTTGAAATCCAGTAAGGCAACATCTGCATTTTCCTAAGAAGGTTTTCAAATGAAGTGAACCGTAAGATTGCTCCCAAGTAAACATTCATCTTTACCTAGAAATGGGCTCATTACACAGCAGGTCATACATTCATTACTGGTTCTTGTCTCAAAAGCTTGCAAAGTCACCTGGCGTCTCGTCTAAGTGTTTTAGCACTGGCAAAATTGGGTATTAATGATTTGCTCTAATAGGGCCACATTGTAAGATTTGATTTGAATGCCACAGAGTAAGTGGGCCATCCAGGGCTGACCTGCCTGAAAATGTCAGCGCAGCGTGCAACTATTGAGAGTTAGGCACTGCTGTTTTGATTAGTCATTTTATGACTCTGTCCCTAAATCCATCCATTCAGCCTTTTTTTGGCTTAAAGCCAACACTAGCTGCTCAGGCTGGGAACAGCCTTGTCTTAGGAAGACTAAAGGAAATGCTGACTTGTACTGTGTCTATTTGTACCAAAGATCAGCAGGGGAGACTTTCTTCCAATCATAAGTGAATTTGAGTCTGTGGGTGACAGTTAGGCCACTGCAGTAGCTTATAATGACTCTAGTTAAATCGCCAGCTGCATACTTTAATTGCAAGTTAAATTAAGATATTGTACAAAAGGCTTCCAAATGTAGGTGTCTTCCTTTCTTAAAATAATCCTTGAAAAGCAGTCACATGCCTAAAACCCTGTGATGTGGTAAAATTTTCTGTCAAGGCATGACAAGAACTGATGGGCTATGCAGTATTTCAATGCAAATCTGACTCCAGCTGCTGTAGCAGCTCTGTCCTGCTACAGACAGTAGCAGGATGCTGTCTGTCACTGTAGTCATCACCGTTATGCAGCTGTGTAGTTGCACACTAGATTAAATATAAAGATCACACTTAGAGATGAAGTGAAGTGGTTACAAGTTGTGATAGCTCATTTCAGAATAATGTGGTGGTTTCCACATTTCAGCAATTATAGCCATATATAATGAACATAATGGCCATTTCTGATTGTAGCATCGTAGCACAATTCAAGTTGGAAGGGACCTTCAGAGGTCACCAGTGGAACCTCCTGCTCAGAGTAATGTCAGCTGTGAGTTGAAAGCAGGTTACACGGGATTTGTCCAGTTACTTGAAAGTGCACCAGCCTCTGCAAGAGTTTTGTGCAGCTCACCCTTAGTTTTTATCCTTGTCCTCACATCCTGTCCTTCTTTCCTCCTGCCCAGTTTTGGGGGTTATATACAGATGTTGCATTCAGCAAGACAGTCTTCTAAGTTTGCATTAAATTGTTTAATAAACGTGTTAGCAAAATACTGGGAAGCGCAACTGAAAATATCCCAATGCTCATTCGTAGCTAATTAAGCAAGTCCAGCTCATCCTTAGTTTTGATTCTTGTGTCACCACCTTTCTTCATGCTTAGACAGGATCTCACACAATAGCTTTCAATTTCTGCATTAAAAAGTATTTGAAAAAAATGTATTTCTTGGCATGCAGCTGTCATAGAATCGTAGAATCATAAAATGGTAAGGTTGGAAGGGACCTCAAGGATCATCTAGTTCCAACCCTATGGCAGGGACACCTCCCACTAGTACAGGTCACTCAAGGCCTCGTCCAACCTGGCCTTGAAAACCTCCAAGGAGGGAGCAGCCACAACTTCCCTGGGCAACCTGTTCCAGTGTCTCACCACCCTCACTGTAAAGAACTTCCTCCTAATATCCAGTCTAAATCTCCCCTCTGCCAGTTTAAACCCATTGCCCCTCATCCTGTCACTTTAACATGAATGTTTTGTGTTTAAAAAAAAAAAAAAATTTTTACACAGTTTAATTAGATTTCTGAATTGCACACTAGCAGCAGGTCTGGAGAAAGTGGCCTGATAACTCTTTCACAGAAGTCTGGTTTTATGCTCTCGTTTTCTATGTGATCAGAGCTGTCTGTTGTTGATACCAGAGTCCAGCTTGGCAATTTGTTACAGGATTGTACAAATTAACTATCTTGTCTCCACTAGAGCCTGCCACATCATTAATTTTCACTGAAAAGATCTTTAAAAGGTGATTTTATACATTCAAGTAATTCAGAGAGATACCCCTATTTATTAAGCTGCAGGTGGTACATCTTGAATGTAATATGAGCATAAATGTTTCCAAATCAACACCAGTCCTCCCTGTCTGCACAGGGATTGATCTTTGAACTAACTGGGAAAGAAGCTCCACCCTGAATCAGCCTGGATACTCTCCCCTTCATCTTCAAAGAACTTGGCTCCCAGCTGCCTGAAAATGGCAGTGCCAATGTTGAAAGTTATCAGTGCGAGAATTTAGTAAAAAGCAGTCAGGCAACTTTTGCCAGTTCTTTATCCTGTGTACACCAAACACACTCTCCTCTTTGCCTGAAAGTATTACTCAGATCTATGTGAGGAAGTATTTCAAGATCCTCATGAGTCTTAATCATTATCCTCCACCAGATATCAGGGAGCTTGCAATGTTTAACAGAGGCAAAACTCCAGTTCTTCTCCATCTATCTGGTCAGGACTAATTAAACTATAGTCTGGACAAGACCAAAAATATATCTAGAATGATTTAGCATAGGAATGAAAAATGATAGCAAGACAAATTCTGTGAAACATTCACTGCTTTGCAAACCACAAATATTCAGAGCCGATGTTGACACCCTTTTGCACAGTAACTTTAATAAACCATTCTTTTGACTCTTTGCTTATGAGAAATGTCTCTAAATGATGAAACTACCTTGAATATCTATCTACATGCCCCACAAGGCCATTTTGGACAAGCAAGGCTGAGCTGTGCTGGTGGCTTTCATGTAACTTTGTTATGTCCTGCTGCAGACTGATAGGGAGAAGTGGTAGATTTGTCATGGAGCAAATCAAGACTGCCTTTGCCATTCCCTTTTTCCACTTCAGAAAATCTAAAGCCAAGAAACATGGCAAGAACACCCGGGAAAAAAGAACAGTTGCTTCAACAATTAATCTACAGGAACTGCATTCAACAACAGTGTGCTTGAGGGAGAGGGGATTTCTCTAACTGGAGTTAGGAAGAGGTGTTTTATGTTTCATAGTGAGAAACGAAAATTAAAAAAAACAAACAAACAAACCAACCCACAACATTTTACAGGTACCTGAGAGGCTTAGTAGTCATAGTTGAAATTCTTACATAAAATCCAGCTTCTATTAGCATTTAAAAATGACTCAGAGTGAAAATAATCAGCATTATTCCACACAGTAGGTGAAAAAGAAATATAAATTGCACAGGATTCAAGCTGAAATTTAATTCTGGTAACTAAGATAATTATTCTCAGAAGAAGCCTGTACATGAGACATGATAACAGAAACATAACTAATTGTTTTTAAAACCTGTAAATTGTAGGCACTCCTTTTCCCTCACCTTATCTGCTTCACCAATGCCATCACAAAGTTATCCATCCAGCAGAGGAGGTAGCACTGAAGCAAATATGTGCAAGGAATTGGAAAGCAAATACTGTGATAAAATGTAATTATGCTATATAAAAAATAAATGTCATTGGAGATATTCATATTAAAGTGACAGCTTTCTTCCCCCCCCCCCCCAAAAAAAAAAAAANGGGGAAAAAAAAAAAAAAAAAAAAAAAAAAAAGAGAGAGAGAGAGAGGGAGAGAGATAAATAAGGGGAAATAGGAAAATATCTGCATTCCTGATGGGAACTTTTTTTGGGTGTTCTAACTGATCAACTTTCATATTTTCTACTTGATCCTTTGTCTGAAGATACAAGTTATCAAACCCAGAGGCTTAAGAGTACGGTGTCTGACTAAATTATTCCTTCAGCTGTAGAATCTGTATGGTCTATTCAATTATGGAAAGTTATAGCATTAGCTGATTAGTTGACCAAAAAAATAGTTATTTAAGGGTTTTCCTCATGTTTTTTTCCATGGGATGAAGGATGTTTATTTCTTTTTTTCTTTAGTTGCCTAATAATAAAAGGCTTCAGAAAATGTTCACTATTTGGAATTTGTATTTTCCTTTTGAATGTTGTTTTGAAGAGAAATTCACAACCATCTTACCAAAACACTTTCCATGATTTCTCTTGGTGCAAGGTTTGATGCTGCATGTGCTGCCTGTACACATCAATTTCTATTTGGCTCTTTAGAGATCTAACAGTGAATAGACTGATTTTAAGAATACTTTGGTGACTGATAATGCCAAAATAGCCATTAATGCTGGTCTGATACCTTTTTTTTTGTTTGTTTGTTTGTTTTGGGTTTTTTTGTTTTGTTTTGTCCTAACACTTGGGGGGAAAAGCAAATAGAAAAAAACCCAAACACCATGAACTTGTGAATAGTTAGTCTGTCATAAAAATATGGATGGATTCAAGAAAGGATGTGGGAGAAATGGGCACATATCAGGTTGTCCCCCTATACTCTTGAGACCACACCTTGAATACTGTGTTCAGTTTTGGGCCCCTCACTACAAAAAAAAGACACTGAAGTGCTGGAGCATGTCCAGAGAGGGGCAACTAAGCTTGTAAAATGTCTAGAGAGTAAGTATTACAAGGAGTGACTGGAGGCACTGAGATTGTTTAGTCTGTAGAAGAGGAGGCTGAAGGGAAATCTTGCTTTCTACAACTACTTGAAAGGAGGCTGTAGCAAGGTGAGTGTCGGTCTGTTGTCCCAAGTCACAAGTGGCAGGACTAGAGGAAACAGCCTCAAGTTATGCTATGGAAGTCTTAGGTTGGACGTTATGGGCAATGAAAAAGTTCTCCATTGAAATGATTGTCAAGCACTGGAAGAGAGTGCTGAGGGAAGCGGTTGAATCACCGTACCTGGAATTTTTCTACAAGATGTGGAACAAGTGGCCTCTTGAGCTGGGTGATGGGGTCGGGGAGCAGTGTGTTGCCCTGGAAGTCCATGAGGAATTAGTTCAGGACATGCTGAGCCACTTGGACACCCACAAGTCCATGGGACCGGATGGGATCCATCCTAGGGTGCTGAGAGAGCTGGCAGATGAGCTGGCCAAGCCGCTCTCCATCATTTTCCACCAGTCC